>CM055030.1:9967998-10136990 GCA_029204005.1 Salix udensis | reverse complement strand
TTTCCTTCTCTTCACTAAAGATCTTGGTAATATGAAGGGAACTCAAAATGCCTGAGGATGTTTTCTGGATTGTTGACATAGGACAGGATAGAATAAATTGAAGAGGAAAAAAAAAGGAAGATGAAAAGAAAAGGGAAAAACATTAGGAAAACCAGGAGAAAAAGTCCTTTGTGAAATTCTCCTTTTCAATTGTCAGTTATCCATAATGGTTGTTCCTGAAGCTCAGTATGTCAGCCGTTGTATACATCCACTGAACCCTAATCAAACCCGCAACACAAAAAAGAAGAGGAGTCGTCCTTTTTAAAATTAAAAAGATAACTAATAAAACAAACAAAAAACTGAATTATAGTAAACTACTATATAGGACAGAAAACAAAGATCTTCAACTACCACTTAAAAGTTCTCAGGTAATTGATTATAATTCCATTATTCTTAGTTGGTTCCCCATCAATCATGCTGGATCATGTCATATCGTTGAATGATGCCATCTTAGCTGTAAAGTCGGGTGCTTTCATTTTTGGCCTTCAAAAGGTTAGTTGATGATTTATGGAAGTACCAATACGTGCATGATACTTGTTCATCTTTATAAGTTGCGGAGTGTTATCATTCCAGATCAAATCCTTTCATTCTAGAACTCATTTCCTTTGGTATAACATAGCTTTTATTTGCTCTCTTTCTGATGGTGTCCTGTTCTCTTAAATGATAATACATCACTAGTTTCAAGCCTGTTTACTCATTATTTAAAGGGTGTCACTTTGACTAAAAATGATTTTGAATGGAATCTTTTTGTTGTTCTTTTTAACGATATGTCAGGTGTGTTTGTACAGAAAAATATAATTTCTTTTAACCTCGTCATATCTGATGCGTTGTCCAAGCGGATGACCTTTTTATCCTATCTTCTTTGTTTTAGATTTGTTATTGTAGATATGTCCTCAGTCAATAAGAAACCCACCCTCATTTATCTGTTATGTATTTGCTATATACTTGCATGATCTCCAGGAATGATGTGGATGTAAGATTCCCAAAATCTTCTGTGACATCGACCCTACCCTGACAACTACTTTGACACCGAGAAGCATCTCAAGGAGATGAAATGGAAAAGGGAAAAAATGCTGGAGGATATAAAGAGAGAACAAGCACTATTGGATAGTGCAAGGCAAAGTTTTGAGAGAAAGAAGGAAGAGTTTGTTAAATTTCTGGCTCATAGCTCAGCATATGCAGCTCAGGTAAGGCTCAAACATATCTTTTTGTCCATGATTGACTGTCTACATTTCACTCATTTGCATGCAGTTGCTTTGATTTTGTGTGTGCATGGCTTGCTAGGATATAAAGTTTAAACCAAAAGTGCGCTATTTAATGTCAAGCTCTACTGCACTTTGAAATGGCCTCCCCTGGAAAACAAGAACATTGTAATAGTTGCTTTTAAAAGAAACAAACAATGAAATTAGTATTATCACTTACCTATCATTTTAACGAAATTCCTATTTTTTTTATTAATAAAAGTAGTCCATTAATCATATTCTATTTCGTTCTTCTATCTATTAATAACAGTTGAATAAACTTCATGTCGATAACATCAGGTCCTTTTTACTAGGAAAAATGTAATTACTGCTAAGAATTTGTTTCATTCATAGTCATTTCATATTCAAGTAGTTGTGATTGCTACATCTGAATTATGGTCACCAATTGAATCAACTGGTGCAGGCAGGATTTACTCCAACATAACTTTCTAATCAACAAAAGTTAAAACCTCAGAGGAGGAAATGGGATTCCCTTTCAGCGTGAACATGTTCTGGAGCTCGTGTTTAGATCAAAACATTTTCCTTCCCGATTCTCCGGCGAAGATTATCTCGACTGAATGACAGCTCATGTAGTTTTCAATTCGCCGACAGCAATCGCTTCTGCAAATTATGATGTGCTGGAGCACAAGTGATTGAAAGTCACTTAAGGTACCTCGTTTGTTTGTTGGAAAACTCTAGCACACAATTGTCCATAGGATGCAGATCTTTTGTACTAGGAAAAGGTGCAGTTAGCTATAACCTTGTATTATTTCCTCCATGCTGTATGTACATGTTCATAACGATGCTGTTTAGGACCTTTGCCCATCTAGAGCTGTAATGTTTCTTGACCAACAAAGTTTACAGTAATGGATGGAAATGTTATTGACAATTGTGAATGTGTTGATGACAAAACTTTGGCATCAAGTTTCTTTCTTCTTTTTTTGTCTTTCCTCCATGGAACAAAGGGTTGTTTCTTTGCTAACGACATTTTTAATTTATTTCAAATGAGTTACATCAACTGGTTAAAGTTTGAAACTTTCAAATTCTTAAAAAAAAAATAGTTTTTGGAGAAGTTTAGGGAGAGGGGTGTCATGGACCCCCATTCAACTTATATATCTGAACAATGAGTGTTCTTGATTGTTTTTTTTTCACGGTTAACATAGTTGTTATACTCGATTTGAATTATATCGTTTTATTTTTAAAAAAGATATTTTTTTAGAATTAATATGGTCATAATAACCGAGTTTTATTGGATTAATTTCCAGTTTAGCTTCAACTTTTAATGGATTGGGTTTCAAAAACAGACGTGAATTATTATAATTCTTATATAATAAAAGGAAGCGTAGCTATCAACAAGCACCAGTGGTCTAGTGGTAGAATAGTACCCTGCCACGGTACAGACCCGGGTTCGATTCCCGGCTGGTGCACTGAGGAGCAATGATGAAAGCTGAGTCTAAGCGATGGTAGGGTCCATCGCAAGCATCTGATAACCAGATGACACGTGGCTCTGCTGAGCTCTTTTTGTTTTCTATTTTCGGGTTCGTTTTTTTCTTTTTTGTGCATTTCTTTACCAACACAAAAGGCAAATTGCGTGATTTTTTTTAGTAAATAATACTAATTATGTGATAAATATAGCAATTATTCGAATTTGTTTTTTTTGGAAATGAATTTTAAATGATCAACCTAAATATTTATGATAAATATTATTATTTGTGTTTGAAAGTATTTAACTTGTAGAAAATCAAATTTATAATTTTTTTATGATAATAATATAAAAATATAAATTATTTTAATTTACTTTAAAAAAATACTTTTAAAAACACGCTACATTATAATATCAAACACATTCAAGGAATAGCATGACTTAACTATTGAATATTTAACAATTAATTGTATTAAACATAGAATATATTTTGAGTTCATATGGAGTATTTCTTATAAAATATTAATTTAAATTACCATTAAATTAATATTCATATAAATTCTTTTATATTTTCAAAATATTCAAGATACCATTTATTTATTATTTAATTAGAAAAAAAACATTACGTCTATAGATTGAAAGCAATGTTATCAAACTTGTATTTCAACTTGTAAAATCATAAGATTTTACGAATTGAAATTATAAAACTAGGTTAAAAAATCAAATTTCATTAAAAGTCAATATAAATTTAGTAAAATTGGATAAAATCGTAAAATCGTACAGATCAATCTGATTATTGTGGGCGAGTACTGTGCACGTTAATTAATTTTGCAATTCTCTACTCAGTTCTAGCTCTCACTGTCGGCTTGCTCCTCTCTTCTCCTATTACTCTTGTCGTCCTCACTCCTCTCCTCCCTTACTCCTCTCTTCTCAGCACTACTGATCCCAGCAAGCTTGTCGGTCGTCTCCGTCTTCGCCGTCGTCAGTGTCGTCGGCCTTTCTAAGATCTGGTGGCTGGTGTCCGGCACGGCGACAAGAACACTTGTTGAAGGTTAGTTTTTCTAATTGTTTAACTTCTGCAATTCTGCAATCGGCAATCGGCATGAATTTTGTCCTCTTCATATAACTAGATTTTTTGGGTTTGTTTTGGGTATTGTGATGTTCGGGTTTTTGGCGGTTCAATTTGGTGGCTGGGTTCTGGGTATTGTGATGTTTGGGTTTTGGGTGGTTTTGGGTTTTCGGCAAGAATACGATTGGTTAATTACAGAAATCGGGTAGATGTAACTATGATAATCACAAGATGTAATTGTCTAAAGCTGGATGGTGCATATAAATGCAGTTTCTGAAATCCAACGGGTAATAACAGAATGATGGTTGTGTTATTGGGTTGCAATTTGACTTGCCATTTTGGGGTGCTTTTTCTGCATATATTGAACGGAGGGTGCAATGGAATTGGAGCTTGGGGGCTTAATTCTATGCTGAATGCTGTGATTTTGTTGTTGTTTTTGAAGTTTTACTTGAAGATGTATCGAAGGAAGAGAGTGAATTGAGAGTTACTAGGATTCATCACCACTTGGTTATTGTTTTCTTCTGTTCTTGATTCGCCCACGTTAGCATAGCTATCGATGCCTAACATAGGATCCTGATTAAGGCTTAATCACGAGTGGTACAACACAGACAATTTCTTTCTTTTTACGTCGCCCAGCTTCAATTAGAACGTAGCTATTATCATGGTAAGAAATGAATAATTGGTTGTGGTTCTGTGAAGGTGGGAGGGTGGACAGAGGTATACGAAGGGCTGACATTTGCAACAGTGAGAGGGGCTGGTCATGAAGTGCCACTTTTCAAGCCGAGAGAAGCCCTTGAGCTATTCAAATCATTTTTGAAAGGGCAGCCCCTGCCCAAGTCTTGAAAAGAAAAACCCTCCTATACTGTAGTGAAACATACTTGCTTCTGTATTGCTTTCCATTGGATAGAAGGAGGTCTCGTTTTTAGTTGACCATTGAAACAAAATTAGCAGGAAGGAGTTTGACATTTTTGGTCAATGTCTTGTCACAGCTGCTCCTTGTCTGAGTTAATATTTTTTCTTATGAAGTGATATTCATTGCTACCTCAGTTGCATGCTTCTTTGAATATTTGTTTGGGATGAGAGTGAAAGTTGAGGGCAATATTAGTTCCCTATGATTATAAGCTTTGATTTGAAATTTGATGAATGGACTGGTTCTCAGAACTTTACCCTGAGAGACATCGGTTCCCATTGTGGGTGTTGCTCATTTTTTGTCCACAAGCATTGATTTCAAGTGCTTATTGTATTGATTACAGGCATTGATATAGGCAGTGTTTGAGCTCTGAAGTGTACTCGTTTTAGCTTTAACATGTTATAAAGTAACTAGATCTATGAGATTGTTGCTGGCCCATAAGAGGAAAGGTAAAAATTTAGGTATTTATAAAGTTTGTGTTTGTTTTTAATCTAGAATTGTAACTACTGGTTTGAAAGTTTTCGATTTTTTTTAAGGACATAGAGGGTTGTTTGAGTGTAATCAACTTGTTGTTTCGATTGTTTTTGCTCCTATGTTTGAATGAAGACTGTTGATTTTAGACCCTGGGTTGGATTCATGGTTTAACCTGTAGCATGCGTTGATAGCTATAAAAAAACTAATGGTTAGAAAAACTATGCTAGAAGCCATGCGATACTACCATTTACATATTACTTAATACGCTAGTTTATTATCTTAATCCTAAATTCATCGACTTTTGGAAGTTTTTGTAGTTATTGGGAAGTATTTGAAATTAGGTTTTTCTAAGTTGATATTTGTTTTCAGGCTTGAAGGTTCTGACTTTTCTAAGATAGGAGAAAGAAGTCATCAAATTAGGGCATCAGAGAGCGAGGAAGAAAAGAAATGGAATTTTGCCCAACATGTGGGATGCTATTGCGATATGAGCAGCCAAATATGGGGCAAGCAGGCAGATTTTATTGCCCTACCTGTCCCTATTTTGCTTCGATTGAGAGCAGGGTAAATTATTAACTTGTATAAATTAAATTGGCCTCTTTATTTCTCTGGTTTGTATTTTTGTATTGAATGATGTGATGACTGTTCTGTTGTGATTAGGTTAAGATAAAGAGAGAGCAAAAGCTTGCTAAGAAAGAAATTGAACCTATTTTCACCCTCGAGGACATGAAGAAAGGCGGTGCTGAAACCGATGGTGTGTTTTTTTGTGTTTTTTTATTGTTATTGGTATTTATTACCTGTTGCTGTGGAATGGAGGGATTTTCGCAAATATCCTGCCACTTTGAAACTTTGATACTATTTTAGTTGTTATTGATATCCTTTTCGTTTCTACATTTTCTTAGAACAGTTTTGGGGTTTTGTAATTGAATTAGATTGAAGCAACTAGGTTAGCACCAAGCTCCCTCTTTTTTGTCTGATGTCCCTTTTTTCCTGATGGCAGCAACATGTCCCCATTGCAACTTCGGAAGGGCCTGTTTCCAGCAGATACAGATTAGATCAGCTGATGAGCCAGCAACAACATTTTACTTCTGCTTGAATGATAAGTGCGGGAAGATGTGGCGTGAGGACTGAGTACATCAACCTGTCTTATAAACCTCATAAAATATACAGTAGATCTTCAAATGTCTCAAGTTTCCATCCTCGGATGCTTCAGAGTTTTGCAGTTAGCACGTTTTTGTGTACAATGTTACAGATTTGAGATGTCAGTTTAGACAGGAGAAGCTGCTAAATATGTTCCGACGTCTAAGCAAACAGCTTAGCTTTTTGGTTCTTTTCTCTTGATTAATTCTGGAGTATTTTCTTTTCTTCAGGATTCCGATTCTCCTTGTTTCGGGCTTATTCAACACAAATAAAAATAATTTGCATTCAAGAGAGAATCATAGCAATAATTACTTTTCAACTTAATCGAATCGCATTGATTAACTTTTAAACTTTATTAATAAATGATAAATTTATGATAAAACTAAAAAGAAAATATCAAATCAAAATAATTAGAAAAAAAAGGGGATAGTTTGGTATGGGATTCACATCTTTGAACGCAGGAAGTTAAAGATAATGAGCTGTTTGATTTGGTGTTTTAAAAAATAATTTTTTATTTGTTTTAATTTAATTTTTGATATTTTTAAATTATTTAGATGTGAAAAAAATATGTCAAAAAACAATTGATGTTACACTCCAAATACCATAGAAATATTTAATTTTTTTTACAATCAAGCTCCATGTTTTTTTCCCAATCATTATCTCATTATCAAACAATAAAAAACAGAAGAAGACCACCCAGTTGAAAACCTTAAAGAGTTTAGCTATTTCTTGCAAAATTCCATAGGTTGGGGACTTATCCCGTTTAACCCAACCATTCAAGAGTTGACTTGCTTAGCCCGTGACATGGCACTTGGGCCGGCTCATTGTGCTGGCGGTCCTATAACCATCTCTACTGATGGAGTTTTATGTGCCCGACCACTTCGGCTATATCTAACCGGAACTGGAAGGAAAGAGTGACATTCCAAAAACTCTTTCACTTTGCCGTTACTCCATCGTAAGTCTCTCTCTCACCTTTCTTCTGCTGATTGAGTTTTGTATGTTTGATGAGTTTATTGACATGAGCTTTTGTCTCCTCTAAAATGGGTTTGCTTTATATTTCTGCTTATGGCTTGGATTTAGCTGCTGCTTTTGATTTTCTGTCTTCGATTTCTGTAGTTGTCGTAGCCAGTGACTCGAAGTGTTTCATTTCAACCTTATGTAGCGGAAAGGAATTGAATATTTTTTTTTGTAAGGATTGAATTAGAGTGCTGTATAATTGATAAAGTTTTGTTTTTTCAAAGAGAGGAGTAAAAAAATCAACTTGTTAATTCAATTGTTTATATTGAAAAAGTGTTGATTTTGGTTTGGGTTTGATTGGTGATAGGTAGTCTTGTCTGTAACCGGTTAACCTAGGAATAGTAGGTGCACGCTGTATTTCAACTTTTGTGACATTGATGTCTTAATCTTAAAAGAAGATGGTTTTTAAGAGTATTTATAGTTACAGAGAAGCTTTTGTAGAGCTTGAGACTCTTGCTTCAAGTAGTCATTGTTGACAGGAATTTTAGGGTGGAAGCTACTTGGCTCTTTCCAAAAGCAAACAAATGGTTAATCCATATGTTTGCACAACTGCTTTTAGATGAATTAAAGATCTAATTTTTTACGATTGTTGTCGTTATTCTTGCTTGTTATGCCCTTTTTGGCTACAACTAATTTACAAGGTAAAGTAGGTAAAACTGTGTTAGATGTTAGGTGATACAAATTTCTTGATACTAAATGAGTTGGATCTTTCCAGAAGTTCTTGCTGTTGCAAGGAAATATAAATCTCATTCAGCCATTCTTCTTGTCACAAGGGGGTATAAATCCTCACTCAGCATGTAATAAAAATAATCATTGTTGATTGAAACTTTGGGATGGATGTTGGTAGGCTCCAGAGTAAGATGTTTAGTGATATTAATCCATTTTCCATCAAAGCTGCTTCTAGGCTGAGTAAAAAATCTTCTTTTCGATGAAACCTTAATTGCATCTTTCCCTTTAAATTTCTGACTGGGATGAGAGTGAAATTTGAGGGCAAAACTACTTTCTTCGTTGATTACAAGTATTGATTTGAGATTTGATGAATGGACTGGCTCATGGAACAAACAAAAAGACTTCACTTCTCATGTGGATGTTGCACAATTTTTCTCCTATCCCTTTTTTCATTGATGTATCTTAGAGTGATGTATACATCCATTAAGCACCACATGTTTCTTCTTTTGTGGCAGTAAAGCTAGAGGACCTGAAGAATGGCAAGCAAAGCTGTGAAAACTGTGGCAAAAGCTGTTTCAGAGTACCAGTACCCATGGAAGGAGAAAGTTGGCACAGCACAAGAATGAGCTGTCCAAAGGGGTTTGGGGTTACTGGAAGCTAGGGGCATGGACACCGCTTCACATTAGTGGTCGTCGGCGGGCTAGACTTCGCAAGGAAGTCCTCCTCGCAGGTGAAGATTGGTCATATGATCCAGAAAGGAAGGAAATGAGAACCAAGATGAAAGGACACAAGTGTGATAGGATTGCTGCAGAGAGAAGGGCGAATACTGCCAAGCTGATGGAGCAAATGCCAGAAATGTTGCTGGCATACAAGAAACGTAGGTGGGAGAAGAAGATGAAGGAAGAAGACAAAAATAAGTAAACATTTTCCAATTCAATGCTGTTTCAACTTTTCAAGCTGCTTTTGTAGTAGCTGTTGTCAAAAGAGTTGCATTGATAGCAGGGCGTTTTCCTTCCCAGAAATGATTTTTGTGTGATCAACTCTTTACTCGAGTTTGCTTCAATGTTTTTCAATGGTTTAAGGAAACTAAATAGAATGTTATGTCAGGATAAGTTGATGGAGGTTGTGTTAAGTTCTCTCGTACTCAGTCCAATCTCCTGACCCACTAGACCATGGAACCTTTTGTCATGCATGCACGCAAATATACACATATATAAATCAAACATGCCACATGATCTGTACAAAGTCAACAAACTAGTTACATCTTACAATAGCATTGACTGAGTCAGTCACCTGGATAAATTGATATTTTGGTCTTGACCATAAGAAAAGTTAAGTCAGGGATTGTATTGGTGAGTGTTTGCTCACTTAACAGTTCAGGCAACAATCAGTGTTTAGTAGCATTCACTCTCTAAATGCAAGTCTCCATGTACATCGTAATTTACACAGTTTTTGTTTTGTTGTTTTCAAAATTGAGAATGAAATCATTGATACGATATTTACAGATCGTTTCGGCATGTCGTTTTTAGTATATAGTTAATTAAAAAAAAATTGCAATCCAAACTTTTTTTTTGATTTAGAATTGTGTACTTTAATCTAAAAAAGATTTCACAATAAAATGATTTTTTATCTACAAAACTATGAACATGTATAATATTACATGAATGTTATTATTAATCTCGTAAAGATCATTATATTTTTTGATTGCTTCACGAAATTTTAACATAATATATATATATAAATATGTTAAGAAACTTCGTAAAATTTCATCTTAATCTGACCCATCGAATTAAGAGATATAATTGATATTGTAAACAATTATTTATTATTTAATCAAAAACATTATATGGTTCCCAAACTATGAACGGGCGAAAATGACACTGTATCGTTTCTAATCATATCTAGTTCAAAAATCTAATAACATGTTTCAAAATTTATCGATGATAAAAACGACACTTTTTTTTTTTAATTGATAAAAATATTTCATCTGTTTCAACTAAAACATAACAATACCGACAATTATGCTTTGTCCTCTAGAGTTTGGACACTGGACCAGACCAGGTGCCCAGTGTTTAGTAGCATTCACTCTCTAAATGCCAGTCTTTGAAAATATTTTTTTCTTTGTTTTTTAATAAAAAAATATTTAGTGTTTTAAAATATGTATTAATATTAAAAATAATGGTACCCTTCCCATAAAAAGAATATTTGAACCGGCAATAAAGGATAATCTAATTTTTACCCAAGACTCGTTACTTATGATTAGATGATTTATAGTGTAAGAATGTTTTTAATTTTGAAAATATGACTAAAATATTTTTTTAAAATAAAAACAATTAAAGCTGACAAGGAACCGAGAATATTAACGTAAGCAAATCCTTGGTGCTGGACAACGTTTTGAGGGATTAGTTGGAAATGAGATTGTTCAGCCAAAGTCAAAGCTGGGGTGAAGATGTGAAGCAAATCAGAGCTTGACTGGTGATTTTTTGGGCAATAATGAGCATCATGGCTGTTACCCCTGTAGCATTGGAGAGTGAGAGAACTTCTCTTGCAGGTGCGGAGGACTCTGAAACTCCTCCTGTTAACAATGGTGGAACTGATACTGTTGCACCAAAATGGCGTGGGAGACCAACAGGGATAAAGAAAAACAGAAAAGAAAAGGGAACCATGGAGACGTTGCAGGTGAGAATCGAGAAATGACCAGTGAAACCAAAGGCTCTAATGTTAGTGGTATATTGAGAATGAGACGACTACTCTCGCAGGTGCAGAGGTCATATCAATGACAACAAGACTTCTGATTCAATGCGTTTGGAAAATGATGGGGCAAGGACAATGCTTGATGAAAATATTGGAGGCAATAGTGAACTGAATAATGAAAATACCCTAAGCATAATCTAGGTTAAGCTTGAAAGTGGAGCTCAGAATATTATTTATATTATGTTTTAATAATAGCGGTGAAGAGAGGAGTTGTTGGTGATATTGTCAGGACAAGCGCAGCTAGCACAGTGAGGGGATTGAGGAGCAACAGCAAAAAAATTCTTAAGGCTGATAGTATGGACATTGCTGGTGAAGGTGCGGACAACAAAGCTAGACTGATGGATTTAGGGAACGTGGAAAAGATAAGAAATTTCCAGGTGAAGCTGTGGATAGAAACAAAAATGTTGACAGCATAACTAGGCAGGTGATTTCAGAGAATAGGATGGCTGCTCCTTTACGTGAAGAAGATAGGTTATTGTTCATTGAAGCCTATTCTTACCTGTAATCTACAACAAAAATTAGAGCTAAATCTATACCCTATCCTTGAATTCTGAAGAATTTTCTTTTTTCTTTGTTAAGGTTGAAGCTGTGGATTTTCTTGAGACTTTGTATCTTATTTGGTCTCACCAGATATTTCCCTAAGATTCCTGCATCTGTATTTCCTCTTTTATTTCCTTTATATTATTACAAAAATTCTCCACCTATAATTCTCAATGAAAGTGAATAAAAACCTACACCGAGACAAGGTACTTCAAAAAATCAAAGACACCCATTTTAATTCACACCATATTATCCAAAACCTCTCTTTCAATTTCCAATCTTTACCACTCTACCGGAAAATTCCTCTCCCTGTTACCCTTAACTTCTCTCTTCTGCAACAAAATTTTCCAAAAATGCTTGATAATTTGAAAATCTAAAACACACTCACTTCAATTCACTCCCAATTATCCAAAATCCATCTGCAAATTCTCAATCTTGAGTCATGGGCCCTAAATTATTTTCACTCTCTTTAGCTTAAATTTCCCTCACTTTCCTGGGAAAATTCGACCACCATGGCTGTTGCTGCAGTTAGAGGCAAACCCACCAAAAAAACTGCTTCTCAATTCAGATACTTTATGTTCAATTACATGCATGTGGGAAGTCGCTTGTCTAGTGTTCACTATGCTAGCAAAACTGCAAAATGGGATGACCATTTTGCAAAGTACTCCTCATCACTTCACTGCTTTCAAGCCTGAACCACTTTGCGGGGAGTTTGTTGAAAAGGGTACTCAATTGCTGGAAAATATGAGAAGTAGTGGTAATTCAAGTAAAGACTTTGATAGGAATTGGAGTCAGAAAGTGAGATATAATAGTGGTGGGTCTGGTTATGGTGACCCACCAGAGGTGTGGCAACCACCTGGTGATGGTGTTGCAAAATTAAGGATGACTGATGGAGGAGTGAGTTTTAGGGTAGGGAGTAGAGGTGTGTCTGGTTCAAAGGAAGGGTCTTGGGGTGGATCAAATTTGGGGAGTAGCTTTCCAACACCAAAGGAGATTTGTAAGGCACTTGATAAGTTTGTCATTGGACAACAGAGAGCTAAGAAGGTGAGGTTTCTTTATTATGGTTTGGCATTTGGCTACTTATTATTTTTAGAGTGATTTTTGCTCTTAGATGCAATAGAAGTAGCTTACCAATCAGTGCCATCATGCTTTTGGTTATTGTGGCCAACATTATAATTTGAACCAGTTTCGGAAGGAAGAGGATGTCTTTGGATTGTCTAAGTTGTTCAGAGTTCTTGTTTTGCAAGTAATATTTTGTTAAATTATTAGATGCTGAAGAATAACAAAACAATGGACATGCTTCATTGCTTCAATGGAGTTTTTTTTATACGGACTCTTATCGGAGAACGGCTGTAAAAGCATATATGTTTTCATAATTGTCGTATCTTTTTGAAGTGAGAAATTAGAAAGTGTCTTTATTTTGGGTTTTCTTAGAGTTTAAGTATGCAACCATACATGGACAATCCTTATGCTATGTTTTGCTTGCTTGACATCTTGATTTCATTTTAGTATTGTCTGTCTGCCTTTCTACTCATTTTTCTAATTTTCTATCTCGAATAGGTGCTCTCTGTTGCTGTTTACAATCACTACAAGAGGGTCCATCTAGAGTCTGTTAAAATATGGTCAGTTTTATTCCTCAGTAGTAAATGCTGTTCCATTATTTCCTTATTTTTCCATATGCATAACTTGAAAAGAAAACCTGTTGATTATATGTTAGGCACTAATTGCCCATTCAAAAATGCAATGGCTCTTTGATTTTCCAATAAGCAATTGAGCTGGAACTTCTCTGGCTGAATGAACTGGTGGTTCACCTTATTTATAGCTGCAAAAGTTTTCCTTTTGATGTCTTTTAAACCACAAAATAGCAGTGAACTGTAATTACAGCAGATTTTTTATTCAATATGAAAGTACACCCTTCACTATATAATAAGGTAGTAAACTTGACTATCCTCTTGGGGGCATTGCTTTGGTTCTCCAGAGAGTGCTGGAAAGTCTACTGGATCATGGGGTCAATATTCGATAACTAGTTCATGTTTTTTTATTCAGTGCTGTTATTCACTATGCATATAGTGAGAATTGTCTGTTTTAACATGCTTAGTACAACTTGGGAAGCTAGGTGCAACTCAGATTTAGTCAATGAAAAAGCAGAAACCATGGACGAGGAGGAGGTTGAACTTGAGAAAAGTAACATTCTTCTAATGGGTCCAACAGGTTCAGGTAATTTGTCATTATCCTTATTCTGATTGTTCAATGTAGTAGTTACTATTAAATTGTACTAGTAACAAGGTCCCAGGAGTAACCTAGCTCTCTAGAGTTGTTCTTATGCAATGATATTTCATTTCTTTTTTTTCAGCGCTCTTCCTTTATATGCTTCTTCTGTTTATATGGTGTATTGAATTGACTGATAATCTGTTACAGATGTTGTCCCTCGTGCATGGATAAAGGTTCCTAGCTGTTAATGATTTTGTTTGTGATAGAATAGGTAGTGACGATTAGTCTGGTCATGGAACCTTGTCTCAAAGTCTTACTTGTGCTATTCTTTGTGATGTTTTAATTTTTATTTCAATTTACGCCAAGGATTTGACTATGGACATTAGAAAAACTGATGCTTCTATGGTCTATTTCCCCACTCCTCTCTTATTGCAGAAGAATTAGTACTGCTTCCCTCAACGTTCTTTTGCTCTTTTTGAATCCTAAATATAAAATTGTGGAGTGGAATAGAATTTCTGTTAAACTGATTGTTTAGAAACTGTTTGTTACTGCTCTCAGTTTCGCTGTTTTTGATGTCATTTCAAGGACAGGGAAGACATTACTTGCCAAAACCTTGGCGCGATTTGTGAATGTTCCTTTTGTTATTGCAGATGCAACTACTTTGACTCAGGCAAGTTGGTGATTTTCATTACTTTGTTATTGTTGACCTATTATGAACTTCATCGTTTATTGTTTTCTCTCACCTTCAAATGGATTTCCTTTAAAAGTTAATTTATTAACCCTACTCGCACCTAGATTAGTTGTGTACTGCTGAGTATTTTGCCTCGGCATTTACTTTTATGGATTAGTGAAGATGCAACAAACCCTCTTCCTTTTTTTAGAAAAAAGAAAGAAGAAATTGGAATATGATTAAATGATATGTTTTACTACTGCAATTCTTTGGTATTGTACATGAATTTTGGTTGCTGATGTATGTATGTTAGAAAATCTTGTTAGGGAAGCTGATTTAAAGTTACCATGAAATTTTATGTGCAGGCAGGATATGTTGGGGAAGATGTGGAAGCAATGTTATACAAACTACTGGCGGTGAGTTCTCACAAATCTTATTTATATTCTGCTTCAAGCACCTTTCTACATGGGAAAAGCTCTTACGCTTCTCCGTGATATATGTCCACTGCCATTTTAATTGCCATTCATTGACTTGTTGCATCCATAGCTTGTCTTAGATTCCTAGCCTAGCCTTTCAAAACTTATGAACTGGTATTCCTATGATTTTCTGATTTAGTGTGGATATATGTTAAGCTGTTGTGGTATATGGTTGTGGTTTTGCCTGAGACTAAGGTTTTTTTCTCATATATTAACCGAGTTTTTTTCTTCATAGGGAGAGGGGGAAATTGAGCAGTCTTCATATGTGCAATCATTTTGATTGTTTATGGTCCTTAGATCCCTGGCAACTAAAGATTCTGCTCGGAACTTATAAATACACATTAGGATATAGTTGACATGTGATAATTATAAACTCTTTTTGCTAGGCTTGTTCAAATTTCAGTGGAGCCACTGTACCAATAATCATGGCTCTGCTGCACAAGTTGGACACTGAATTACTTATTGTGAATGAACAAACCTAAACTTTTCCTTTCTTTCATTTGTATCTCAGGCTGCTGACTATAATGTGGCAGCTGCTCAGCAGGGCATCATTTATATTGATGAAGTTGACAAGATCACAAAAAAGGTTATTTTACCATCACTACTTTCATCCTTTATTTTCAAAAATTGCTTTCCACTTCTAAACATTATCTCTACTTCTCCTGTCTTTTCAATATGCAGGCTGAGAGTGTTAACATTAGTAGAGATGTGTCAGGGGAGGGTGTCCAGCAAGCATTATTGAAAATGCTTGAAGGAACTGTAAGTGCTGCCAAAAGTTGTAGGAGAAGAATGATTATCATTTACTTGATATCTCTGCTGGTTCAATTCTACTGCCATTGCTACTGAAATAGCTAGATGATCCATCTGTACCCTTAGTTATGTACGGAAAGATTAGCTTCATGAATTGTTAACTTCTATTAAGCTAATTTTTTCCAATCATATGTTTACAGCCATTTATTTTTTATATAGGTAGTAAATGTTCCAGATAAGGGAGCTCGAAAGCATCCCAGGGGAGACAATATTCAGGTAGATACTATGTGGTTTGTAACGCGTGCTTTTCAGTCACATTCACAAATTATCCACGTAATAATATCCATGGACATGTTTTGCTATTCTTAAAAACCTTCCTGACAACTCAAGTCTTAATGTGACCGTGAAAAGTCAGCTGCTGCAATTGCATTTTTTCTTAATCTCTTATGATTGATTTTTTTAATAGATCGACACAAAGGATATTCTTTTCATATGTGGGGGTGCCTTTATTGATTTGGAGAAGACCATTTCTGAAAGGTTTTACGTACATACATACATCTCTCTCTCTCTCTCTCTCTCTCTCTCTCTCTCTCTCTCTCTCTCTCTCTTCTTATTTGGTAAAATGTGAATCCTTTTTTTCATTAAGGGAAATGTAAGTAAACATTTATGACATCCTTGTAGGCGCCAAGATTCATCAATCGGGTTTGGTGCACCAGTACGTGCAAACATGAGGACAGGTGGTGCTACGAGTGCTGCCGTGACATCATCTTTATTGGAGACTGTAAGTGAAAGTTGGTCTTCAATTATCAACAGCTTTGATGGCCCTCCTTTTATCTTTTATGCAACTTCCACTGTTTGTCTTTGCTACTAACTGCTTTTAGATACTTCCATATTATTTTGCCTGAAATCTTTGCCAGGCTGAAAGCAGTGATCTTGTTTCATATGGTTTGATACCTGAATTTGTTGGAAGATTTCCTATCCTTGTCAGTTTATCGGCTCTCACCGAGGATCAACTTGTCCAGGTATATATTGTCGAAAGTTCCCTATCTAACAAATTAACATGTGTTTACTCTCTTTAATGATGCTATGTTTCTGTTGGAATTGTGGAGAGGTTTGAAATTGTTCGATATCATGTATAATAAGCTTAGACTTGCCCTTTTCCATTTTCCACATTTACAGTAGTTTGGTGGAAACAAAGTAATTGATGCACTTGGTCTACATATGCACGTGAAAATTTTCCTCATTGTTTATAACCTTATTCTTTATGTATTCTTTGTCACTCCCTAACTGAAAATCAATGTTCTATAGGTTCTGACAGAGCCAAAGAATGCCCTTGGGAAGCAATACAGGAAGTTGTTCCAAATGAATGGTGTAAGCATTTTTCCAAGCTCTTTTAGATGCTTTCTTGGATATACATTGTACTCTTAATGAAATATGTTGCTTATTCTCTCGGACAGTAAACATGTTTAGTTTTAAAGTCATCTAATTATCCCTCCCCATCTCAGGTCAAGCTACATGTTACAGAACATGCTTTGAGATCAATTGCTAGAAAAGCAATAACCAATAATACCGGGGCTCGGGCCTTGCGGTCCATAATAGAGAACATCTTGATGGATTCCATGTATGAGGTATGGCAACCCCATCCCTCTCTTTTTTTTTTTTTGCATTTCCTGATTCTGGTGGAAAGCTTATATTATGAGAAGCAGCCTGTCCCTGTATATTTGAAAGATGGCACTAATAATTAAAGCATCATATTTAATTCTTCCAGTTCCAAGTTGCTTCTCTTAGAATTGACCCTGTGTAAACTGAATTTATTGGATTCGTCCATGTTCCACTGGCCTAGAGGTGGTCCAGGTTAAAATGCCTTTAACTTTGCATTTGACTGGAAGGGGGTCCATCCACAGGGTGGGGAGAAGTATAACTTTCTTGGTGGCAAATGGAAAAAGAAAGAGCTACAAAGAAGATAAACCTCATATATGATTGACACCCATCATCTTCCTTGAATAGTATTTTACCATGAGGTGGACCTCTGGGATTCATTACAACTAACCGGTCCTTCAGCGTTCAGAGTATCATTTGATTTCCTGTTCTGAGATAGGGTTTTTACATTGGTTGTTGTCAATTGTTTCTAATATTTTTCTCCCTTTTTATATTTAATCCCTAACCTTGGGCCTAATCTTCCCAAATGTGTCCTATAAGAACCAGAAGCAAGGCTCTGGGACTCTTTTTGGTATTGTGATGTGTAGTGACTGAAATGCCACTATTCTCTGTATTTCTCAGAAAACAGTTAGATAATGCAATTCTACCTCCTAAATTGTGCAGATTCCTGATGTAAGAAGGGGGGCTGATATTATAGATGCTGTTGTAGTTGATGAAGAAGCTGTTGGACCTGAGGAACGTGGAGCTGAAGCCAAAATCCTGTATGGCAGGGGTGCGTTGGATCGCTATCTTTACAAAAACAAATTAAACTCATCTGAGGTGCGAATTAATCTTTGGATGCATCTTTATAAAAAAAAACTTCATTGATGATCCATTTCACCGAAGTTCTCATGTCTAATCAATTGATGTTTATGCAGACAACTGTGGAGAGTTCTGATGGAGAACCATTGGTGGAATCAGAGCTTCCTAACATAGTTGCCAGCATTTAATTTACTTGTGAATGTTGCTTGTAGCCTCTTCACATCACATACCTGTACATAATTGCTAAAAAAAACTGCAGTTTCCCAACCACTGACTTCAGGTTTTTTTCTTACTTCATTGTTGTATTCTACATCAGTCAGTTAAAGACAATCAAGTTCTTCCATCCCATTTTTCAGCATGAATTTTCTGGGAGAATTTTATTATTGCTTTGGCACTTTAGATGTTTTTATTATGCTTGCCCAAGTCCAGCACTATCTGCTGTCATAGAACTTGCAATAGGATTTGGCTAAAGTTCTCAGCAAATCTTGTGTCCCTGGTCCTACAATTTTGGGGTGCCTTCTAGCACCTTGGAGTGTTGGACTTCTTACAATAGGAAGAATGTTTACATAATTTCATCCTCGGAAAGTGGTGGTGTTTTTTGTCTTTTTCAGAGGATTTTTTCGTTAATATACTGTTCACTGACGGAAAAAAAAACAATCGTCCATGCTTTTTGAAACTATTTTCTGAACAAATATCCAGTCAACAATGACAATGAGTCACAAAAAATAGAACATTCCATTATCTCTTAGCTCTTTTACTAATGTTTACATAATTTCATCAACACTCGGGCTCTATGACCTTTAATAGGGCAGAGCTGCTCCACTGGACAATAGGTAGCCCACATGTGGGATTAGGTTACCTCTCTGACAACTTTTGATGCCTGAACACTGATTAGGTGACCTCATCTTCTTACTTTTATCCTATAGGGTGTTTGATATAGTATTTTATATAATGATATTAAAAATAATTTTTTTTCTAAAATAAATATATTATTATTTTGATATTTTTTTGAATGAAAAATATTTTTAAAAACAATCATAATCACATTTCTCATCGTTAAATCAAAGTAAATATTGAGTCAAAACTAGTAAAAGGAAAGTGAAAGTTGGAAGAAAGAAGGTCTACTTGTTGCTGAGTCCAAAGTTATTGCAAGGCAGAAAGCAGATCCTTCCATCATTTATGCCTCTGGAAGTGAGCTTACATAGGCTCCAAATAATTATTGCCAAAAGTTCATAAAAGCAAAAGAAAAATAATTGTTTAGAGAACAAAACCAGCCATGTGGCCTCCATAAGCATCATGCTTATGCTGTCTTTGCTGCCTTTACATTTGTTTGCTCACTCCATTTGACAGAATCATCTCATGTCTCCCTACTCTTCCTTTCCTTCATTTGTATATAGTTATTGTTTATTATTGTATCTTAGAAGTGTTTTTGAAAAGAAAAAAAATATATTTTTAGTTTTTATTTAAATTAAATATTTTTGATGTTTTATATTATTTTCATGTATTAGTGTCAAAAATAATTTTTTTTTAAAAAATAAAAAATATCATTTTTATACATTTCTAAGTGTCATGAAAATTTGTCGTTTGCAAGTTAAGCATTTATATAGATATCCTAAAAATCTTGATTGGCAGTTTATAAATATTTAATTTTTTTACTTGATAAATAATGAATAAAATAAAAAGCATATTATAACAAATTGATCCATGAATACCCATTATCATCCCTAATTTTTATCACATTTCAAAAAATAATTTTCAATCTCACCTGGAAATATTAAGCTCTAATTAGTAAACATTGATTAACATCATATAATTAATCAAGTCAATATTAACTTGTAATTCAAACTATGGTATAGATTATAAGTGGAACTAAGTTTAACAACTCTGAATTTTACTAGTGAATTCTATGATTTACAGTAGTTAAAATGTTTAAAGAAATGAATTTGGAAAAGAAAAAAAAAACTTCCCATAAAAGTAATTTTTACTCAATGGAAAAAAATAGGTCTGGAAAATTGAATCATGTAAAATCTTAATTAGAGAAACAGTTATTCTGTTCTGGTTATTCTCAAAAACAAAAAAGGATTTCATTTTAATTGGGATAACTTTCCAAATTGAAAATATGCTTAAAATGCTGTTAAGTAACGTCTTTTTCAATTTATCAACAAAATCACTGTAATTAAAAAAAATAAACAAGCATCAAACCTCTAACAACCGTTAGATCTCAAATTCAACTATCCCATTTTAAATCCAACGGTCATCCCTCTCTTTCTCTCTCTGCCCTTACAAAACCTTGGAGAAGAGAGAGAGAACAGAAAAGATAGAGACACCAAGCCAAGAAAAGAATTTTTGAGTTTTTTTTTCGGGGAGAGAGATTCTGAGGAACCAAAAAAGCCTCTCCCTCCCTCCGTCTATCTCTCTGTCTCGCTCGCTGAACTTTCTCAAGAAAACAGAAAAAAGCTTGAGACTTTAGATATAAGAAAGAAAAATACCAGTGACCCATTATTGAAAATCCAATCTTTTCAATCGTGTTTGTGTCTAAATATCGAATTTTTTGCCATTTTAGGCTTGTTGGGTTCTTTTTTATATTTTTGTAAAAAAATCTTAATTCAATGGATTTTGATAATATTGAATGTGTGTCATCATCAGATGGACTTGATGAGGATGAGATCCATCACCATAATTTACAACATCATCACCTTCATCAATTTGCATCACCAAAGCCTCACAATGTAAACAACAACAACAATGGCAACACCAATGTTGTTGGGGGTCCTACAGTTATTGCTCCTGCAACTAGTGTTCATGAGCTCCTAGAATGTCCTGTTTGTACCAATTCTATGTATCCACCAATTCATCAGGTTTGTTTTTTGTATGTGTTTAATTGTTGTGAAGATGTGTACTTTATGGTTTCTGTTTATCTGGTCTTGTCTGCTTGCTGTCATTTTTTTTATGTTTTTGATGTTTGATTGGTGTGTGTTGGAGTTTAGTGGATTTGATAATTGGGTTTGAAGGACATTGGTGATTTCAGGCGCATAGTGATGATGTGTTGTTTTAGAGTTGATGATGGTTGAATTGGATATGTTTTCGGGCTGTTTTAGTGAAAACACTTTTGGGTTTTTGGTGAATTGATTTCAATGGACTAGTGCTGAATTTGAGTGTGTGAGGGGATTTGACTTGAATGGATGGCATTCTAGTCTCTACGCTTTTGCGAGGGTTGCAATGCTATGAGATCCTCTTTGAGCATTCCTGAAGCTGAGTTGATTCCATCCTGTGAGATCTTGATCCATTTTCCAAAAGTTAATTCTTTTGCCTCGAGTGACATCTGAACTTCCCCATGTTAAGATTGCTGCTTTCTTATGCCCTTAAATGGCTCTTATCAATTGCAACATAAGCTGTCAAGTACTATGTCTGCTCTGGAATTGAGGAGAATTTCCTTTCGGTTATCTTATCTGGAGATCTTGCGACTCTTCTTTTTTCTGACTCATGTGTGATTCTTTTATGTTGAGAGTTTTTTTCTGGAATAAAACATTGATTTGCTGAAGCAATGATGGTTCGTGCTGAGCTGCAAATGAAGTGGGTAATAAGATGTGTTTCAGTGCTATATAGGTGGAGATATTGAAGTATGCAGCTTAATCTTGGCCTGCTGCATTTTCATCATTGACTTGTCAACTTTTTGCCTGATTCTTCCTATTTATTTCTTGGTCTTGCTTAGTATGCTTGTCTCTATACTGAACTTTCTCTTATTAATCTTGGAGGGGAATGCTAACAAGGCTATGTTTGCTAAACTATGCCTCCAAAACCCACATTAATACATGGATTTTTACCATCTCTTCCTTGCAGTGTCACAATGGGCACACGCTATGTTCCACCTGTAAAACAAGGGTACAAAATCGCTGCCCCACTTGCAGGCAGGAGCTTGGAGACATTAGATGTTTAGCCCTAGAAAAAGTGGCTGAGTCACTAGAACTGCCTTGCAAATATTATAACTTGGGGTGCCCAGAGATATTTCCATATTACAGCAAGCTCAAGCACGAGGCAATTTGCAACTTCAGACCATATAATTGCCCCTATGCTGGATCAGAATGCTCTGTTGTTGGGGACATCCCTTTCCTGGTTGCACATCTAAGGGATGATCACAAGGTGGACATGCACACAGGATGCACTTTCAACCATCGCTATGTGAAGTCTAATCCCCGCGAAGTGGAGAATGCCACTTGGATGTTGACGGTAATTCTAGAATTGTTTTTTTACAATTTAGGCTTGCATGAACAATTTCACAAGTCATGGATAAATAGGTTATATAATATTTCTTTAACAATGGGATGCTGATATGTAAAACTTGAAGCCAACTTATTTCAATTAAACTAAACTGTAGTTCCAAACCATGTTCAGATCCTGCCATATAAGATGCCACTAGTTTCACACTGGCTCTCAACCAACCATGTTCAGATCCTAGCACCTAGACAGATTTGTCGAAGCTAGGTGAAATAAAATAAGGTTGCAGCCTTCTTCTTCTGCACGCAGTTTGGCATTGACTCTTGGATTCCCTAACTATCCAAAGTAAAGTAAAGAAAGAAAGGAAGTATATATGTCTGTCACCTGTCAGCACGATATGGATAGCATGACATGGTGGCATTATTAAATGTCCTTGGCCTCCCTTGAAAAAATGAAATCTTTCAATCTGTATAGTGGATGACATTTGAAATTCCATTACTAAATGTTAACCTAGGTGGTAAAGACATTTCCATATCAACTATGTTTTGATTTTCATCCCCTTAAACTATTCCGCTAGAAGTTCAATTTGATTTTGGTTTATTCATAAGCACATTGTTCAGGCGTGATTGCATTTAGTTACTCAATTTGTGTAATTTTGTACCCTATATGATAGACCTTTCACTTCCTTTTATTTTCTGGCATGCGTTCATGCAAGTCTGTGTCTCTAGACTACCAGTCCTTGAAATGACTGAGCAACCTCAACTTGCCCTTTTTTTCTGGATTAAGCCATGACCTGCATACTTATTATGGAGTTTTTGATTCAATATTCACTAATGGATTCTGCACGTTCTTTATTTTCTGTTCTGTACATGATTGGATTGGATGTTTTTGGCCTCTTTTTTGGTCAGGTCTTCCATTGTTTTGGTCAATACTTCTGCCTTCACTTTGAAGCTTTCCAGCTTGGCATGGCCCCTGTTTATATGGCATTCCTCCGTTTCATGGGTGATGAGACTGAAGCTCGGAATTATAGCTATAGCCTTGAGGTCGGAGGAAATGGCAGGAAACTTATATGGGAGGGTACCCCACGAAGTGTCCGAGATAGCCACCGGAAGGTCAGGGATAGTCATGACGGTCTCATTATTCAACGAAATATGGCACTTTTCTTCTCCGGCGGGGATAGGAAGGAGCTGAAGCTAAGAGTTACCGGGAGGATATGGAAGGAACAGCAAAGTCCAGAAACAGGAGTGTGCATACCTAACCTGTGTAGCTAAAGTTCGAAGTAATTTTGAAGACATTCACACAGTTAGTGTGTTTGAGACTGTTGTGTGTTGTACCTACTTTTCAATCCTTTTCATGTGTCTTGTAATGGATGGAATTGCTGAAGCTCCACAGTTTTTGATAAATTTGTATAATAAACAGCTGTTCTTCAATGAACCTATGCTCGTTAGTAAATAAAAATAGGCTTTCAAGTTAGACTTGATGAATTTTGTTATCACTCAGAGTAAAGAGCTGCTCATCAGGTTTAATTGTGGACGTCAACGTTTTAATAATAATAATAATAATAATAATAATAATAATAATAGAGCACTCAATAAGCATTGTTTTACCATGTGTTCAGGTTTTTCTATAATAATTGAAATTAAGGCCATGAGTGGCACTGACTGTAGAGTAGAAGACATATCCTTTTCCGTCTATTATGTCTGTCTCACCCATAGTTGACTTGTTTCATTTTATTTTTGAACATTTTATATCAATTAAAAAAATAAGATAAAATAGTATTATTTTTATCTCAGTCTAAATTTCAGTCGGTTCCCGAATATTTTAGCTGAAACATTCCGGTTTTCGTTCCGTCCATTTCGTTTTCGGTCAAATAGTGTTTTTATAAAATAATAAATAGTTTTACAATATCAATCATATCTCTTAATCCGGCCATTAGATTGAGATGAAATTTTTACTAAGAGTCTCTTTAATATATTTATATATATTATGTTAGCAATCAGAGAATATAATGACGTTGCGAGATTGATGATGACATTCTCGTAATATTATATATGTTCGTAATTTTATTCAGAAAAATCATTTTATTGTATCTTTTTTTTATATTAAATTGCACAACTCTATATAATTTTATTTTTGGTTGTGAACTAATTGTTTTTTTAAATTAATATATTTAATTATATATATATAAAAACAATTCAACCTCGAAACGACATGTCAAAATGCTCCATTCCAATTGAAAAAATAAAACACCAACCAAAATAGTATTGACAACGGTAGGATTGAGAATTGACTTTTAGTGGATATTATATGCGTATGGGTGTGATCTGATTCTATTTATTCTAAGTTTGTGTATGGTGTGTGATGTTATTGTCAATAGTCTCAAAATGTTTGCTTTAGAATAACTTAAATCATTAAGAAAAAATAATCAAGAATTGTATTGGTGTGTGTTTATAGTCATCAACAGCTCCATTGGAAAAGTAAACCTTTATCTCTTCATTTTCAATATACATTTTAAGTTGGATAATTGTTGAGGATATTCCTGGTCTTTTTAGTTTACATCTAACTTTTATCTATGAAGTAGTTAGGAAAGTCTTGATTAGAAATGTTTTCTAATAAAGAATCTTGGGGTGTGTTTGGAAATGTGTTTGAAAAGCATTTTTAAAAAAAAAAAAATTTTATTTTTATTTTTTTTTTAAATTAATTTTTTTTGTGTTTTAGATTATTTTGATGTGCTAATGTCAAAAATAATTTATAAAAAATATTATTTTAATGCATTTCTGAATGAAAAATATTTTTAAAAATAACATCAACCACACTTCTAAATAGAAACTTGGTACTTTAATTTATTAAGATCAAGATTATTATTCAAATTCAATTAAAAAAATACCAGAGAATTTTTTCTAGATTGTTCTAAGGGTTTGAGAACACTAGTTTCATCCTCCTTATTTGTTGTGTTAGGTGACGCAGAACATTTATCCCAAGAGATTAACAAAGTCAAACTTGAAAAGAAGTCAGTAAAGAAACCCAAAAACATCTCATATGAAACATGAAATTAATGCTTTCCTGTTTTAATTTTTTATTTATTTAGATTAGTACTTTTAATTTAATTAATATTTTACTATTTAGAAATTTCATGAAAATAAAAATTTATTTAGATTCAATAAAAATATTTCTTTACTATTAGGAACCTAGTTTTATATTCATTTTACGTAGTTTTGTTTAGTATTGTTAATTTCGTTTTATTTCGGCCGAAATATTTCATATCAATTAAAAAAATAAAATAAAATAGCGCAATTTTTACAATGCTTAAAATTTCAACCCGTTCCGGAAATTCTGTCCAAATTTTAACCGGAAAGTTCTGATTTCATTCCACCCGTTCCATTTCAGCTAATAGTGTTTTTTAAAAAATAATAAATAATTTACAATATCAATCATATCTCTTAATCCGACTATTAGATTGAGATAAAAATTTACAATGAGTCTCTTAGTATATTTATATATATTATGTTAAAATTTCAGAGCAATCAAAAAATATAATGACCTTACGATATTAATGATGATATTCTCGTAATATTATACATGTTCATAATTTTGTTTAGAAACATTATTTTATTATGTTTTATAGATTAAATTGCACAATTATAAATAATTTTATTTTTGGATTTGAACTAAAAAAATTAATTAATATATATATATGCCAAAACATTTCAAAACCAAAATATTCAGTTACAATTGAAAAAACAAGGCAGCAACCTAATCGGAATCGACAAACTTGATCTCATTATTCAACGAGATCAGAGACTTTTCTTCTCTGGTGGGGATAGGAAGGAGCTGAAGCTAAAGAGTTACTGGGAGGATATGAAGGAGCATCCATAAACTGGAGTGCGCATACCCAACCTTCGTAGCTGGAGGCAAAGTGATGTTGAAGAGATCTCCACGGTTTGTGTGCTTGAGACTGTTGTGGTTGTACCTACCTCTTCCATCCTTTTCCTGTATCTTGAAATGGATGGAATTGATGGAACTCCACAGTTTTTGATGAACTTGTTAATTGATAGCCCCAGTATTAAGAGATTTGTATCAAAAAATGATGGATGTTAAAAGTTCATTGCATGTAGCAAGGAAAAAAAAACAAGAATCAAGCGCTCATTGTGCACAAAGATCAAAGAGAAATCGACCAAATATGGATCAGCTACAATCTTACAGAAACAGCAGAGTGCGACAAGGATGGGAAAATAAATCCTCGTTATTTCCCAACATGTTTAATTACAAAAAAAAATAGATCAGCCTCACACTACAAAACAATTTCATGCACGTGAGATGGAGTGCAAAACTTTTACCATTTCAAGGAGCAACCTGCTGCCCAGTTGCACAATCACATAAAAATAGATCAGCCTCACACTTCAAACCAATTTCATGCACGTGAGATGGAGTGCAAAACTTATACCATTTCAAGGAGCAACCTGCTGCCCAGTTGCACAATCACTTTGAGCTTCAGTCTCATCTGAATCATCACTTGTATTTACTCCCTCCTCTGTGTTTGCATCAGTGGGAGAAAACTCTGCAATAGTAGCTTCAGGCTCATCTGAATCATCACCTTTATTTACTGCCTCCTTTGTGTTTGCATCAGTGGGAGAAAACTCTGCAATAGTAGCTTCCTCGATGCTTTCTCCTTTCTCGGCTTGTAACTCTTTGTTAGCGAAGGACACCTCAATGGCATTCTTATTAGCCCCTGACTCTGTCTCAGCTTCCTTTTTTCCAATGGGTGAAATTAGAGAGTTGATGACAGCTTTTGCACTTCTCTTGGAAGCCTCCGCTGCCTCAACCTCTTTGGCCTTAGCCTCAGCTTTCTGTCTCTCTTTCTCTTCCAAAAGCTTTGTTAACTCTTCTTCTCTCCCATCCTTTCTCAATTCTCCCTTGACAAACTCTTGCAGCTCCTCACTAAACTCAGTTTCCTCGTCATCAATTATTCCTTCAGCCATTTTAAGCACCTCATCCAATTTCCCAGCATCACTCATTGTCTTCATCATATACTTGTAGCTCTCATCGTCCATCTTGAGTTTCTTCACCATCATATCATAAAATGATTTTGCTTCATCAATCTTCCCCACTTTAACCAGCTCATCAACCAATCTATTATAAACTGCCAAGTTAGGCCTCGACCCTGATTCAACCATTTTCTTAAAGTAAGCTGCCCCATCATCAAGTCTATTTTCTTTAATGCAAGTATCCATCAATAGAACATAAGTATACTCATCTGGTTTAACCCCCTTTCCATCCATCTCTCTATAAACTATCTCAGCTTCAACCAGCATTCCATTGCTGCACAACTGATCAATCAAATTGTTAAATGACAAAGTATCTGGATTGCACCTATAATCACCCATCTTCAAGAAAACTTCAATGGCATCCTTATACCTCCCTTCCAAACAAAACCCATCTACCATAACATTAAAACTCCCCAAATCCACAACCAAACTCTTTGGCGGGTTATGCTCTCTTAAAATGCTCTCAAACAACTTCAATGCTTCATCAAACTCACCATTCTTACACAATGCATCAAGCACCGAATTATACGCAACTGCACTCCACTTGCCCCTCAAATTCTCCCTCAAAAACTCAGCATAACACTCCATCGCCTCCTTTTTCATCCCTCTCATAAAATACCCTTTCATCAACCCCCCATATACCACAAATCCATTCCCCACAACCTCACCTCCCATCTTCTCCTTCAACTCCTCGTAGAGCCTAATAACCAAATCCGAATCCCTACTCCGAACACAACCCACCATCAAATAATGATAAATAACAGGATCTGGTGAAAAACCATTAATCCCAATCATTTCATCTTTCAACTCCAAGGCCTTCTCTAACTTCCCATTATCTACCAACCCTTTAATCATTATCCTATAAGTCGTCGGTGAAGGGCTCAAAGGAGCCTCATTTACCATTTGTTTAAAATAATCTAGCGCCGTGTCCGGCTTTCTACAATCTAAATACGTTTGGAATAATAGATTATGAGTGATCACATTTGCAGCAATGCCAGCCTGAGTAATAAACCTGTGCAAAGAAAGCAAATCCGAGTACTTTGATTGGCGTAATTGCGCATTAAGCACGGCGTTTACAGTGTAAATTGTGGGCTTACAGTTTGAATAAACCGAATGGCGGGTATAAAGTGCAGCTTCTTCAAGATCATTTTCTCGAACTAGGGTTAGAATCTTGTTGTGAAGATTCAAGCGGTTGCCAGTAAGAGAGGAAATGGGTTCAGGGAGCTTGGGGGCATTAGGGTTTTGGGATAGGGTTTAGGAATTTGTTGGGTTTGTTGCTGTGTCCTGTTGAGGGAAGAGAGTGGGGGTTCAATGCGGAGACGGCGCTTGCGGCGGCGGCGTTCGGCGGCGGCTTCTTCTGGGGAGGAGAAGGAGAGGAAACGGAAGGATACGATGGGACATGGTGGCGCGTGGCGGTGGTGCAGAGAGGTTTTTGTGGTTAGGGTTTTGAGGTGGGCTAGGAAAGTTGTGGGTTTAGAGAGAGACATTTTTTAGGGTTTAAAGGTTTTGGTATGGAAATGAAGATTTATGGTGCAGGGCTTATGGCTATAGATTTTTTTGAAGGGGGAAGAGATGGACGGTGGAGATGGCCTCAAAATTAGACCCCAGACAATTACTCTTATATCAATCGAGCTCTTTATCTTTGTTGATTTTTCATATAGGTCCCTCCCTCTCTATCAACGAATAACCCTCAGTTTGATTGTTTTTTCAATAAGGTATGTCCAACTTGATGCATTGGTTGGTGACTGGATTGAGAAAATTCTCAAGCAAAATTGTTGACAGAAGGATCCAATTGAGGACCATTGGTAATTACAGGAGCTAAATTGGTTAACAATATATATTTGGTTCCCTGATGGAAACGTTTATTATATTTGGGGACTAGATTGGGATCACCTGGATACTTTTGGTGAGGAGGACCAAGGAGATTTCAAGTTTTTAACGCTCTTTTGTTAAACATATGGGCCTGGGCCTGGGTTCACGAAACCTTAAAGCCTAGTTAGTAATTAAATTTAACGTGGCGGGTTAACCCAGTACCTCACCTATCAAATCCAGGGACTGCGTTGATTTAAATTGAAAAACAAAAAAAAACAATCTAAACCCAATTAAATCTCGACCATCAACCCAAGTTTTGACCCTTTTTTTTAGGAAGAACTAAGTCAAAATGTAATGGTGGAGTTTTAATCAAATCACCAGGCCAACTTGAGATTTTAACTTATTAAGTTAATGAGATTTTTTTTCATTTTTTTGTAAATTAGATTGGGATTTATTTTGGTTTGGATTGACCTAATTCAATTTGGATGTCATAATTATGAGATTGATCCACGACTTAATTGTTTTTTACAGTATTTTTTCGTTTATAAAATATATTAACATTGAATGTTGTATCTCTTTGCTAAATAAAATTTAGAGTTAGCAGTTGTTGCGATGGTGAAAACACAGAATCTTTCAATAATATTTGTTAAAAGGCATGATATAAGAAATTATTGTTGTGTCATTTACCATGTTCAAATTCTAGGACTTTTTCTTTATTTTGTAGGGTTTAATTATCCATTATAATTTTTGAACCAATTTTTTTATGGATTAATAACATGTTTGTTTTTGTGCTTTAAAAACATTAAGAAAAAAAAGTTGTTTCAAATTATTTTTTAATGACTTTTAAATTATTTTAATGTAATGGTGCTAAAAACAAGTTTTAAAAAAAAATATATTAATAAATAACACTTTAAAAATATTGTTATCTTAATATCAAACAGACTTTGTGCATGTGTTAACATTGTGTTTCAAAAATATTTTCAAAAAACAATTATATTTTGCTTTAAAAAATATTTTGAAAAAATAAAAAATAATTATTTTAATATATTTCTAAATAAAAAATAATTTCAATAATATTGCCAAAACTTTGTGTACTACTTCTTGAAAGGGTTTTAAAATATTATTTAATTGAATTTGAGATGCACTATTCATATTTAAATAAAATTCTTAACAGAAGATGAAAACTTATCCTACTTAATTAGTGATGTCATTGATGATTTATATTATAAATATTATATTATTTTTGATGACGTGTGAATTATGATTATGATCATAAGCAGACAATGAGGCTTTGTGACAAATTTAGGAAGGAAATAATTATCAAATTACACGTGTCATTATATATATAGATAATTAGATTCATCTGCATATTCGATTTGAGCGATGTGACGATATGTTCAATTTGAAAGTATGAAAATTACTTATCAATTCCATAAAATAATCCATACTGATGGCTGGCACAAATTAAATGGCGTGTTGGTTTTCTTGTCTTCATCAGTTTATTTATTTTAGCTTATAATGGTTTCAATGTTTATAGCTGAAAGTTTTTTATGTGATCTTTAGGTTCGAGCTTTATGGTTGCTCATATAATAGCCACTAGAGACTATGATCGTTAACTTTAGAGTCTATAGGAATAGTTGAGGTGTATACAAGCTGACCCGAACAACCACGTTTAATAAAAAAGATAAAAATAAAAAAGACATTGAAACAACAAAAGCAATGAAGATAAAATTAAAAAAAAAAATGATGGAACTTGTAGAGAAATTAAAACATAGACCTTGAAAGGTAATGCATAGGAACATGTTTTGCAAGGAAATATTAAATTTAATGCTCAAATAAACCTGATAAAAAAAGCTAAATCATTAAGAGTTTGTTTTCTTAATAATAAGTAATAAATAGTCGACAGACAAAGTAAAATGAGTAGCATGGAATTCCTTTGATTACCATGATTTCCATTCTTCAAGAGCAATAGTAGAATTTTTTCTCTTTTTTGCCTCAAATATTTGGAAATAATTAAAGAATAATTATTTTTTAATATAAAAAAGACAGGGAGATTAGAACTGGGATTATTAATTAATTAGCAAACCGGATTTATGATAATGCAATTGACATGTGTTTTCATTTAACAAATTTTATATAGATCATAATTCAAATTATTCAAAAGCTTGTCACTAATTAGGTAAGCCAAAGTTTTCTAAACTAATTCTCAAGTTTCACTTGCCAAAGTTTTGTCCTATGCCTTCTATAAACAAGATCATTTATGAAAATAAATAAATAAATATGAAAATAAACAAGATCATTCCAAATTAACCATTTCAAAAAAAAACCTATAGTTTTGAAGCTTTCATCGAGAATGGATAAATAATTTATAAAATTCCGAAATGTATTAAGATATGCTAGTATAGCTTGTCTGCACGTAGTCGAAAAGAATGCTCTCTTTAATTATTAAAATGTTACACAATAATATAAATCATAGTCTCACTTAACAATTTTAAAATTTTAGATGAGTTGATCTTTGATATGACATTAGAGTCTTGTTGATTCAATGATCACGAGTTTAAATCGCGCTACTCTTATTATATGTGATAAAAATTAAGCACAAAGTACAATGAGACTGTACATGTTTAAAGTCAAAAAAAAATCACTTGAATAAATATGTTAGATAATAATATAAATTATATTCTAAAATTTCATTTAGCAGCTTAAAATTTTAGGTAAATTAGTCTTGACATCAAATTCATGGAAGAATAAAAACAGATGGAACCCAATTCTAAATGTAAATATATGATATAATTTGAAAATAGAACAAGAACAGATAGAGAAGTAATCTTTCAGCACATGGAATTGATAGCCATGTTTAAAGATTTCAAGCTTTCCTGACGTGAGGTGTGTAAGTTTTCGATGGCTTGCTCATCTATCACTGCAGGTTTCAGTGTTCGTGACTTGTAAAAAAGAAAAGATTCGCTGACCTTGTGATCTTTGACTTCTACCAAAACTGACGCAGGAGATGTTAGTTTCAAATGGGTTATTTGTTTTTGTATATTGAAATGATTGAATGTTATTATTGTTTGAAATATTTGAATAATTATTTAATTAATAGATTGTTTATGTTCATCGAAGTATAGAGCAAGTGACTCATATATATTTTTAGTGTAAATAATTTGGCCTAATTTTCCCACCTATTTTGTCTATGTGTGACTTTGTATATTTTTTTGTTTATATAATATTAAATCTGAAATATTATATATAAAAAAATCATGAAAGTCAATTTTGAATATAAACAATATCGACTAATAAATTATTTTGTTTATTATTACATTTAAGATCATAACACCTTAAATTATTATTATTATTAGTACCGTTAATATAGTAAAAATTATTAATTTACCCCAAGTAAAAAAAACTCAAAAACTTTAACAAAAAAGTAAGTAAAAAAAAAACACATCTCAAATTATTATTGTTGTTGTATATAATGAAAAAGATAAAATTACCTCGAAGAATAAAAAAAATAACAAAAGAGCAAGCAAAAAGATAAAATAAATGACAAAATAAAAATAAATATTATTAGCCTTAAAAAATCATTTGAAAAAAAAACATATAAAATTATTATTACTATTTTGCATAAATAATGAAAAAACATTTTACCTCCAAGAATAAAAAATTATAAAAAAATAGTAAGCAAAAAATATATATATATAATTAGCCTTAAAAAACATTTGACTTGAAGAATAAAAAAAATAAAAAAAACAAAAAAAATATTAATTTTCAAATGATCACTAACACAAATTAAAATTTAAGGACTAAATAAAAAAAGGTACAACCCCAACAAAAGAGAAAATAGAAAAAAAAAAATTAAGATCATATACATATAAACATGGACAAAAATAAGGATTAATGCATAAATTGAAATAAAACAATTAAAATATAAGAGCTAAAATAAAAATAAAATATATGATTGATTTCAATCGAAGGACCAAATTGAAAAAAAAATCCAAAATTCTATACCGAAAATATTAAGGGATTTAAAATCAAACTCAAAATTAAAAGAATAAGGAACGAAATGAAAATGCAATATATAATTAATTTCAATGAAAAGATAAAATTGAAAATAATCCAAATTATTATACCAAAAAGATTAAGGGATTTAATACAAAATTGAACATTAAAAGAATAAGGAACGGAATGTAAACGAAATATATAATCAATTTCAATTAAAGGACTAAATTGAAACCATACAAAACAATCAAAAGTCAAGGGACGAAAAATGAAGCCGACATAAATATAGGGGACTGAGGTGTAAGTTGGCCTTCATGAGAGAGAGAAATGGTAGAAAAAAGTTCAACTAGCCATCGTCACCTCTCTGGCCATCATGGGCAGCCACATGACCATCCATTAGATCGAGGACATAGCAGTGCATCTGCTGAGACATCAAATGAATATTTTTCATCACCATATGATGGCACACGTGCCATCGAAAGAGAGTGACAAAGGAAGCGTTGATGTGTCCAAATGACGTGCCAACTGTGTTCGCATGAAATGTAATTTTAAAAAGCAAATTACCTAAATACCCCTACAACCAACTCTTTAATTTTGTCTTTTCAGGGGGCATATCTGTATTTACACATTTTCAAAAATTATGAAATGTCAGGAGAACCCTGCCTACAATTCCTTTTTTTGTCTTATATATGAGGGTAATATGGTTATTTTATTGTGCAAAGAAATGTAAAAAAATGAAAATACCCTTGTTTCGGCTATTGTTTTCTATGTGTTGGAAGAAGTAAAATAGTAGTTTTACTGTGCAAAAATATACGGAAAAGACTAAAATACCCCAAAATATTATGGTAATGCTAAACAATCCCTTTAAAAAGTTGCAGATGCCTTGATTCCAAGGCAAAGTTTGAGGTGAACTGAGGGGTAAAATAATAATTATATTATTAGAATCCACAATGAATTGTGTATACATCCACAGTAAACAACTAAGTTCCTTTATTTTTTTTGTATAGTTTGGGATCTCTGATCACTCAATTCCTAGATTAATTATTTATAAAAAAACAATTGGTTTTTTCCCCTAGTGATCACTTGACTAAGTTTAGGGGGTGTTTGTCATTGTATTTCAAAAATATTTTTGAAAAAAATTGATTTATTTTTATTTTTTACTTTAAATTTTTTATTCACTTAAGGAGATGTTAAAAAATATTATAAATTATATTCTAAAATCTCACCTAACAACTTAAATATTTAGATGAGTCGATAATTGGACATCAAATTCATGGAAGAATAAAAACAGATGGAACCCAATTCTAAACGCAAATATATGATATAATTTGAAAATAGAACAAGAACAGATAGAGAAGTAATCTCTCTGCACATGGAATTGATAGCCATGTTTAAAGATTTCAAGCTTTCCTGACGTGAGGTGTGTAAGTTTTCGATGGCTTGTAAAAAAGAAAAGATTCGCTGACCTTGTGATCTTTGACTTCTACCAAAACTGACGTAGGAGATGTTAGTCTACTGCATGTCACATAATTGCGTGCGTGTGCACGAAACTGATATAAATATAAAATATTCGATGCTCGTGTTTTTCATTATTTTTTTTTGGTGTTTTTAAATTATTTTAATGTGTTGAAGTCAAAAGTAATTTTTAAAAAATATCATTTTGTTGTATTTTTAAATAAAAAATACTTTAAAAAACAACCTCCATCATACTCTCAAACAATCACAGGTGTTTTAACACTGCATTTCAAAAAGCGTTTTTGAAAAAAAATGAGAATTTTTTATTTTTTACTTTAAATTAATTTTTTAATGTTTTTAAATTATTTTCATGTATTGATGTCAAATATAATTTTAAACAAATAACAATAAAAAATATTATTTTAATACATTTTTTGTGATTAAATTGCTTGCAATATTTCTTCTAGGATTGCAGCAACAGCACTAACCCGAGTTTTGAAGATGAACCTAAAGTCCTAAACTCTATATTAAAATTATGTAGCTCAGATCTCTCTTAATAAGATGAACCTATACTTTAGATTTTAGAAGAAAAAAAAATAGAAACATAAAAAAACAATAAAAAAAAGAGGGGAATCTGTAAAAAAAAAAAAAAAAAATGGCAACAGTTTGATCGTGAAGTCTGCTTATCTAATTCAACAAGACAACAATTTGACATCGACAAATTGACACCAGCTGTGCAAGTAACAAAACTTAACTTGATCTTGTTTATTTTATTGATGTGGTTGAATTTCTATCCAAATACAGCTAACAAAACTTGCAGAAAAAATAAAAATAAAAAAGTTTGATGTGTATGTGTCTGGCTTAGCTTGATTTAATTAAATAATATGGTGTGTGTGTCACGTGGAAGAAGGGAATTGGCTTATGCTGTTTCCATAAACTCAGCTAAACAACGACTTAGGTTCTTGTTTATTGACCGCACACCATACATGGCCCGTCGTGATATTATATAGTTATTTGAGAAATTAATCTCCTTATCAGGACGCGTATGAGTTTCCTTTTCTATTAATAACGTAGTTGTCATTCATTATTATTATTATTATTATTATTATTATTATTATGTCGATCTATGGATTTTTTAGAAGTTGGACTTTGGGGATTTAAATGATGTAATGAAGATGTCATATGCAGTCCCTTTATTAATTTATTTGATTTAATATCATAGTCTAAGCAATATTAAGAGTTTGGTTTGATGATCAATTTTTTTTTATATATATATATATATAAATAGAGAGTTCAAATCTTGAATCTTATCTAAAATATACATGTTTATGAATTTTACAAGAATTAAGAAAAAATGCTATATTTCTTGACTTGACTTCACGAGTAAGTTGTTAAGAAACTATTTCACTTAAAAGTTTAAGCTATTAGATGAGACATCAGAATATGATTTATATTATTCTCTAACACCCCCCTCAAGTGAAAGCCATTTGAGCTTGAAACTTACACAAACTCACATTACTTTATGCTTGATTTTTATCAAATAAAATGGGGGTGGTGAGATTCAAAATCGTGATCGCTGAGTTAACAAAATTTTGATATCATGTTAAAAAATTATCTCACCTAAAAATTGAAGCTGTTAGGTAAGATCCCAAAATATGATTTATATTATTTTCTAATATAAATATTTAAAGGATTTTATATATATGAATATATAGTTAATGGGGAAATGCATCTCACACGGGATAATAGTTAAAAATATATTTGAGATTGTATTGCAAGATATTCTTATTTAAAATTATAACAATCTTTAAAACACTAAAAATCTCGGAAAAACTCAAGAAAATATATACTAATTTGCTACTTTTTTTTATATCAATTATTTTTTTTTAAAAAAAAACATTCAAAAGTAATTCTAAAGATATAATAAGGAGTAGAAAGAAAAATATATTCCAATCATTCTGATACATATGATTACAGACACAAAAAAAACACGTGAACTAATTTTATCAGATGAAGATAAGATCATGAGTGGCATACATACCCTTTTTTGCGTCTAATTGATACAAAGTTTTTGAATAGTATATTAACTTGTCAGTGTCGATTTTCTCAAAGTTTTAGTACAAAGTCAACGATTGATTTTGGGTCGTGTATTCCCCTAAAAAAAAAAACTCTCAATCATTAATTCAATGTTGAGTTTAAATAAGAATAATTATGTATATTAGAACTATAAAATAAAATAAAATAAAATAAAATAAAATAAAACAAAATAAAATATAATATAATTAAAAATAGTTTGCTAAGTATTTGTATATAATTAGGGTTATTTTAGATATTTAATAGGGTGTAAACTTTCTAATATGTCGAGAGTAAGAGTTATTTCTATTTTAATGATAGGGCTAAAATATAAATACTAAAAGGATTGAAAATGTCAAAAGATAACTTGTTATCTATATATATGATCATGCTCTCTAAATTATATGTCCTGCTTTATTTTTATTTTAACATTTCATCATCAGAGAAAAAATAAAATTATGGTAGAGAGAATCAATGACTCTCATAGAAAAACATGTTAATAAAAAAATTCATCCGCATTATTCTAAAGAATTATTTTCATATATAAATTTAGATATGATTTCCACTTAATTATTATTATTTTTTTTGGATCAATCCTAACGAGGGAAACTCCACTCCCCGGAAAGCGTACTTTGTGGGCCTAGGTGAGCGGTTAAAACCCCCGGCTGTCCCAGGCTCTTACGAGGGCAGTTTTGCAGGCGCAGGGCATCGAACCCGGGCATCACCAATTGAATGGCTTAACCCCGGGCTGTCTGCCGCTACACCCCACCCTCGGGGACATTTCCACTTAATTATCATTATTATGGTTAATGATAATTCAATATAAATAATTTTTTTTATATTATGAAATACAGTCCCAACACTCTTCAATTTTTTTTTATTACAAGTTGATCAAATCAAGAATGAAGCCTTCGTCGTCATCTGAGGTGAAAAAAATTGAAGGGGTAAAGAAACATTCAAAGCTCTGACTTTACATTATTATATAATACAAACAGAAAACATGACAGTCTGCCGACACGACACGATGCAAGACATCCATTTAGTGATTATTTGGACATTTGTTTAAAAAATGTTTTTTTAAATAAAATTAAAATTTTAATCATGTTTTTAAATCATTTTAATATATTAATACTATTTTTTTTCTTACAAAATAAAAATTTATTATTTTAATTTATTATCATTTTTTTTTTAAAAAAAAAACACTATGCTTCCTAAACAAAAAGTAGCATTAGTTGAGACTAAAAGATTTAGTTTTCTTGTAATTTAATTTTGAGTCTTACAATTATTAATATTATAATATTTTTTTTATATAATCATTAATTTTAGGATTCATAAAATTAATTAAGATACGAGTAAACTTGACTAGACATCCATGTTAATAAAAAAAAAATGTTCTAGTTCATACAATCAACTTAGCATCATCCAATTCTTTATTTAAATCACCTCATCAGACATATTATTTTGTAAAACAATATTATAATTTACAAGGGATAAGGGGTTGGACACCTTTTATTTTTCCAGGAAATTTGGCACGCATACCTCAATTGTTTTATTTATAAAATAATCATTTTATAATATTATTTATTTCCCTTAATTTAAGATGCAACGCACCTAAATAGGGACCTGAAAGCGAGGGGTGAGAGCTAAAATAATAAAAATGCACTGACAGAGACAGCAATCATGTATAAAAGAGATCGAGGGAAGCTGATAAAGTTAAGTGCTAAAGCTACAAGAAACACAAGATCCTGAATATCTTAAGCTGTTCATCCTATAAAAAGAACTTTAAAGTGAAGAAACGACAGATTAAAGTGCTGTCGTTCAGACTTTCCAAGCTTACAACCAAGACACCGGCAAAGGTTAGTAGTATAGTTTCCTCTTTCATTGCTGAAATCTCTCGTTTGGGTGTGGTTTTCCTTCTTATTTATCGTTTTGGCTGCATGGCTTGTGTGCTGATAATGGGATTTTGGTTGGTTGGTTCCTTTGTTGTATATGTTTTCTTTCTTGAGTTTTCTCGAATTTTGCTTCTGATTGTTGTGAGAGGAGATCTAGGGAAGGAAGAAGAGTAAGAGTTTCTTGACCACTTCTACATTTTCTCAGTAACCAAAAAGGATGAGATTTCTGAGTTTCATAAGTCTGAGTCCTGGAAAGAATCTTTCGTTGTCATTTTTGGTATAGAATCGACTAAAAACTGATTTTCATAACCTAACTTTTGAACCCAGCACCAGAAAAGTTGACTTTGAGCTAAATAGATGGAGATAAATCACATTTTGACCAGATTCATTTCCTTCCCACTTTGATTTGAAAACTGGGGAATATACCAGAATATGAAGATTTTGAGTTATCACTGTCGCTCCTCTGGAAATGATTAGATTAATTCATACCAGGTCATGCTGTTGTTTTAGGCCTGCGATCCCAGATAACGAAGACATTTTTTTTTCTTAAATAATTTTTTACCCTGCTTGTTTTCCTGCATTGTTTATGGAAAACAATTAAATATTAGAATATTTTATCCTTTCTCCAAGATATGTTCACCCCTAGTTAGTGCCTGAAATCTAAGTTCCTCTGAAATGAAAGGAAAAAAGTTTGCATTTGAAATGCCAGAATCATTTTCTTAAGGTATCAATCATGACCTTTTGGTCTAGCGATGCCTTTCATTTTGGCCTCTTGTAACGAGCGAGAGCGACTGTTTGAGAGTGTGATTAAAAGTTATTTTTAAGAATATTTTTTGTTCATAATTATATCAAAATAATGTTTTTTATTTAAAAATAAATTATTTTTAACTAAAAACATTAATTTTTTTTTAATTTAAAGTAAAAGTAAAAGTAAAAATAAAGATTTTTTTTAATTTTTTTCAAAAATATTTTTAAAATGTAATGACAAACAGGATATTATGATAGTTGAGAGCTCTCAAACCAAGCTAGGGATAGGATGGAAATGGAATTTGGGAAGCATAGTTAGGCTTAATGAAGCTCCCTCAGAAAAGAGACCTCAGAAGAACCTACTTTTTTAGTTAATAGTTGTTTAAACTACAACTTGATAGTTCCCTTCCAAATCATTTCTATATTTTTTTAGTATGGAAAGGTCACACATGCTCGAGTAGGTTTGTTGGTATTAGGTGCTATAATATTCTCATATTCTTGAGCTAGAGGAAAGCTTTCAAAGTGGCCATGGACATTAGAGAGCGTGGTGGCAGGTCTGATGTCTAGATCAAATGTTTCCCAGTTGCTTGGCTAAACTACACAATGTGGCCTGATCGTAAGGAATTGGCTAAAAAAAATACTATAATTTCGTGTCTCCATTACAATACATTCTGCTAGAATTATATATTAAACATATTTCTGTAGAGTTGTGCAGATGCTTTTCATAGTATTATGAGCTTTACTGCCTTTTTTTATTATTATTATTAAAGACATTTCTGCAATGACAGTTATAGCTACATTTGTCATGAGCTTGGTAGTTTATGAATAAACCCTGTTGGCCTATGAAATCATCTCATTGAATCTTGAACTGTTCAAGAGAATCTTGCTTATCTTTGACGTCTGAAGTCAATTTATACTAGTAATTAGCTGACCTTTAAGACACGGTTGGACAACTAGTTATGTCTTCATTTAATTTAAGAACACACATGCAACCAAACTAATGGTAGAGCAAGTTGGATCGAGCAGAGACGAAGGTGAGATCATGAAGCATTTTCGCATTTACTATAATAGAACTGGCCCTGCGATATATTTTAATGTCGATTTTTGCCTATACTCATCAAATATTCCTGGTTTATTGGACTGTTAGAATCTGCTCCCTAGATGCTATTATACCAGTAATTTTTCTTGAAAATAGTGGATAAACTTCAAATTTTGAAGAGAATTGATACCTGATCATGACCAGGATTGTGTCTTCGTCGTGTGTTCACTGTCTCTGTGGTTGGAATTTGACCACTTATCTTTGCAAACAGGTAAAAAAGGCTGCAGATAATCAAGCTCGGTCACCAATCAATCTACACTTTGTGAAATTACCAGTCGGTGTTTTCAAATAGATCATTTGACATGAGCCCACTGATTTCCAAGAAATTTTATTGGTGACTGGTGCTAGTTGTCTTCATGGGTTGCTACCATTCAAAGAGAACTAAAGAGACGCCGGGGTACGAGGAGCCAACAGTACTTGCTGCTGAAACACCCTGTGAGTATGCTTTATCAAAAGGTTCATTGTTGCAACATCCTAGCTGTAACCTGCCCTGCTTACTTCCTAGCTGTTCTTCAATGTGTTCCAGCTATTTTTTTGAGAAGTTTTGCCTTTTGTGTTATATTAAAAACTAGTTGTCATGCATGAAGTTGAGTTTGTTAGGTAGCATTTGTTTTGGGAATTGGGACAGAACGGATGGAAAAAGTGAGGATGAAAATGTATTTGGTTAAAAAGGCAGGATTAGATATATAAAAATAAATATGTTTTTGAGATAGTTTTGAAGTAAATTTATGTAATTTAAAATAAAAGGTACAAAAAGATATGTATCAAGAGACTAATTTTTTTTATCCTAAAATATCCTTATAAAAAACTCTTAATTCTAAAATAATCCAATTAAAACATGTAAAAATAAAATAATTATTATAATAGTTTTAAAACTCAACCCGGAAATCAATTTGAGACAAAGTCCAGTTCACTAGTCAAGGTTAGGGTCATGGGTTGGGTTGACTCGGGTTAACCCGAGTCAGTATAAAAATAAAAATAATTATTATCATAGTTTTACAACCATGTCTAGGAGTTAATATGTGGGCAAAGCCCGTGTCATGAGTGGTGTTGAACATTGATCCCGGGTTAACATAAAACCAAAAATTGTTATTATCATAGTTTTAAAACTCAACTTGAGGGTCAACTTGGGTCATCTATTGGGAGGATTTTCCCTGAGTTGACTCGGATTGACATAAAATAAAAATAATTATTATAACCTATTAAGTTAATCTTGATTATATAATTATATTTATTATAATATTATTAATTTTAATACTCAATATAAACTAAAGTAAAAGTAAATATTAATTTTTTAATATGTAAGTTTAATAACCATACATATTAAGGGTCAATTTTTTTTAAAAAAACAATAAAAATGAGTTGCTCTTTCACTATAACCCTAGACACAAATTATTGTAGATTTTAATAGTGTAATTACCAATGTAGCCTTTAGTCCATAAAAATTAATTGTCAGCCTCAAGGGTATTTTTGACTTTTCCACTACACATGTTAGTGGCACGTGAAGAGTCATGCGGCGATTGAAAATGTCCAACCGCCATCTCACTGGAAGCGCCGCCATGACCTCTTCCACTCTTCCACATGGTGGTGCGCATGCGGCTCATGATGGTCGGAGACTTGCCGATGATCAACTTTTCTTTTTTTACCTGTTTTTTCTCTCATGCAGCCGAAAATACATACAAGTCCTCTTTGTTTATGGGTTTTTCTTTTCAATCATTGGTCTTTTGATTTGTTTTTTCATCTTGATTTCTTTTATAAAAGTTTTGGTTTATTTCAATTTTGTTATTCAATTGAAATTGATCATATATGTTATTTTTCATTTCAGCCTTTATTCTTTTGATTTCTAGTTTGTTTTTAATTCCTGTAAGTTTTACAGTCCTGAGGTTTTGATTTGTTTGAATTTTATCCTCCAATTGAAATTGATCATATATTTTGTTTTTCATTTTGGCCCATATTCTTTTTATTTTTGGTTTTAGTTCTTTTAATTTTTTTCTTTCATTTTGGGTCGGTCTCTATTTTGTGTTCGTGTTTATGTATCTATACTCTTAGTTTGGTTTTTAATTTTTATCATTTTTTTCTTTTGTTGGGGTTTTTTTTCATTTTTCAATTCACTCTTGAATTTTTAATTATATTGATGATCATTTTAAAATTGACATTTCTTCTTTTTTTTCTTGTTTTTTTTTAGTTTTTCTTGTTATTTTTTATTTGCTCTTCTAATCAAATGAATTTTTTTTATGCTAATGATATTTAGTTTTAGTTGTCTTTTGGTTTTGTTGTTTTTGTTTGTTCTTTTGTTAAAAACTTCTGGGTTTTTTGTTTTAATATTTCGAGATAATTTTATGGTTTTCATTGTTTACGCAATGATGATGATAATTTTAGTGATCAGTTTTTTTTAATTATTTTCTTGCTTGCTCTTTTGTTAAAGTGTTTTTTTTAACTCTTCAGGGCAATTTAATAATATTCATTGTTTAAGAAATAATGGTAATGATAATTTTGTGCTGATAATTTCGTTGAAACCTATTCAAATTGTTTTTTTAATATCGATTGAAAATTTATATATTTTATTGGAAACTTACACTTCACAAAAAATTATTACCCAGATTTATTATTTTTGCCCAAATTTATAGCATTATAAAAAAAATCTCACTCTTGAATATTGTTTTATTACATTTTAAAAAATATAGTTCTAGCTGCGGCAAAAGCACAAGGCAAGGGAGCAAGTGACTAGTAACTAAATAGAATACATAGACTTTCACCTTATTTTGTACATTACTACCAAATACAATTTTCCCTAGTTTTATTTTTTTTTGTCTTTTTCTCATTTGTTCCACTGTCTCTAACGATACCTCGAAAAGCAATAAATACATGGAACGGTTTGTGAATCCAACCTTTGGTGTGGTTGGTCACTACAACAATGACAAATCCATTGGGCATAAGAAGAATCAAAGTCATGCTGTCGTGGAAAAGAGAAGAAAGGAAAACAATGCTGCTTTTCCAAATCATTATTTTGAGTTTCAGCTAGTTCCTGTTCCTAAGAATTTTATGAGATTGGCTGTTGAAATTCAATTTTTTTTTGCAGTTACTGTTAGCGAAGTAGAGGCTTTATACGAACTATTTAAGAAATTAAGCAGTTCAGTCATTAATGATGGGCTTATTCACAAGGTATATAATCTAAGGATGTTAATCTAGTTATGTTTACAATCATGACTTAATTAATAACATGTATTTATATCATTTAAATATCTCCTACTCATACAGGAAGAACTTCAGCTTGCACTCTTCAGGAACAAGAACAGGAGGAACCTTTTCGCAGATAGGGTATGTAGTGCAGCCTTTTCTTATAATATAGCAATGGTTACCTGATACCATGGCATTTTTCCTTCTTTCTAAGTTGCATCTCCTTGCTTCACTTCTGCAGATTTTTGATTTATTTGATGTCAAGCGCAATGGAGTAATTGAGTTTGGAGAATTTGTTCGATCTTTGGGTGTCTTTCATCCAAATGCACCAGTTGAAGACAAGATCCATTGTAAGCCTAATGATCCTCTAGAGTGATATACAAAGTAGGGGGCTTGAGTTCAGACAGGCATTTTTTTCTGCATGTCGATTGACTGTTTTTTGCATCTACTCCTGAATAAATTTACTCATCAATGGGGGGATTTTTCTTGCAGTTACTTTCAGATTATATGATTTAAGGCAAACTGGTTTCATTGAACGAGAGGAGGTGAGTTCTGCAATTCTTCTCCTTTTCATATCTTTCTCTTACATGCCATAACACGCAGCAAGCTAATAATTGCAGACATTTTTTAAAATATATGATTCCAGAAGTGGCCAAGTTTGACAATTTATACCATGAGATAATTAAGGGGAATATGATGAAAAAATAAAATGAAGATTACCAGCACTACACACACACGTGTTTCCGAATGTATATTCTGCCTCACGAGTTGAAGTTGTTCAATAGTTGAAAGAGATGGTGGTGGCACTTCTGCATGAATCGGATCTATTTCTGTCCGACGATGTTGTAGAAACAATTGTGGACAAGGTACAGTTTGGTTTTGCTCTGTCAAACTCCATTGTTTCATGCTTAAATTGGTTAGTGATTCTCTGTTTTCCCTCTTTTTTTTTTCCAGACATTTTGTGATGCAGATTTAAAAGGTGATGGAAAAATTGATCCTGAAGAGTGGAAGGAATTTGTGTCTAAGAACCCTTCTCTTATAAAGAACATGACTCTACCTTATTTAAAGTGAGGAGCAAGTTCCATACTCATTTTCTAAATTGCGCACAGGCACACTGCACCTACAGTTTATTACTTTGAGTAAGGCCAATCTATAATGTACCTCTGCAATTCGAGTGTTTTAACTTCAGGCTTTGCAATTTTTTCTATTTCCAGGGATATAACCCTTGGCATTTCCCCAGCTTCGTGTTAAGTACTGAAATTGAAGATTCAGAAGTGTAGCAGAAAGATATCAATCATGTCATTTCCAGCAAAAGTAATCTGCTCGTTTTGGATGCACTCTTTTTGAGAGATGCTCGAATTCACATGTCAATACAAGAGCTGGACGACTCGAGGTTATAACCTCGTGAAGTGCAACCAAGATCTGATCCACAAGGTGCATATTTGCCATCGCAAACTTTTCTAATGTAGAACTGGTACAGCTTAGTTCGGCTAACGTTTTGCATGGTACATTGCATTACAGCATCACAAATTTTGCAATGTGTGTATAAGATGTATAATAAGTGTGTTTTTACCTGTATTTTTCTTTGAATTAGCACTTAACATGTTCTGTATATGATATAGATAAAGATTTCAAGCATGTTTGATAAGACGAGCTGAGGGAAAAGTTACTTTCAGAGAAAAGGGATATGCAGAAGTCCTTTCTTTCAGATTTTTTATTACGAGATACGAAAAAATAATTTAGATTGGACAGGCCAGATCAAAGAAGGATTAACCTTGCATGTAAAAACCATCAATGGAACCTTCCTTATTAAGGTTAAGTCCTTGCTCATCTTTGTATTGAGCTATGGCTGATCAGGATATGCAAATTTAAGATGGGTTATGAGCAAATCTGGAACGTTAATCACAGGCTTGCATGGTGGGATTCTGGGTGTAATTTTCATGATGTAAGCCTTGTTTCTTCTGAATTCGAAGATTCAGAATTGCATCAGGGTGCAGCTTTTTAACCATCTTAAATCTTTTGGTTATGTTCTTAAATGCAAACTTAGCTTGTTTCATGCGTTGTACCTTTTTATACATGACGCAAAGGAAAACACACAAAAAATACGATCCTCATGTCAATATTCTGTAAATTACTTTGGAGTCCACTAGAAACGAGAGAAACTCTTAAAAAAATTCGAATTTTTATTGAATAATTGATTGATTTCGGCCAAAATGGCTTACAAGCATATTTAAAGTGATAACCTAGCCTTAATTCTTATTGGACAAGAAAACGAAACTAATTACTAAAAATTACCAAAACTGAGATAATTGTAGAAATTAAAACTGCTAGAAATCCTGAGCAAGTTGGAATTGACGGAAGTCAATTCGAACTTGGAAATCAAAAGTTATGGCTAAAACAAAACTTTTTTAAAATGACAAAAACGATGATTTTGGGGCCTAAACGATGGAATTCGGCTAAAAAAGGGTATGATGAATAGCAAAGCTTTGACTATTGACGGACACGCCGAAACATATTAATTGTGTGATTTTCACATCATTCCGACTTCGACACCCGAACTACTGGAATTCAATTGCCCTTAAATGTAGGATTTTCTATCTTCAACATGTACTCATCCGCCAGTTGTTCTAAATCAATATATAAATATACATGTAAGATTAAGTTGCTGGACACATAATTGATGGTAATGGACTACCTTAAACAAGGCGTCCTAGCACAAGAATACCATTCTGAGATTCCTTTCGTTACAACCCCTTCCTGAATTCTCTTTCAATCTCAATCTTATTACTAATTCCATTCGCGCAAGTAGAAAATGCATGCAGGGCATATATATGTTTGAAGGGACAAGTTGAGGTTGTTAAGGAACCATCTCACCTAAAAGCTTAAGCTTGTAGGTGAGGCCCCAGAATATGATTATATTATACTCTAACACCCCCCTTCAAGTGAAAACCCTTTGGGCTTGAAACTTGCACAGGCCCACATCACCTTGTGCTTGGTTTTTTTTTATTTATCAAATAGAATGGGGGTGGTGAGATTCGAACTCGTGACCGCTGGGTCAACAAGGCTCTGATACCATGTTAAGGAACCATTACACAAAAATCAAAACAGTTGGGGAATTAATATAGAAGTTCGACGAAATAGCAAATTGTTGTCTGTCACATTTTTTAAGGTAACAAGGTAAAACTCCAATTATCTAGCTTAACTGATATCGACCAACTTATACAATTAGATCTAGTCGGTCGACCATTCAGACAGATAATTAGAGTTTTATCTGTCGTGTTTCTTTTTATTTGTACTGTTTTTTTTTCTTCGAAGAAGGTGATAGCAGTTTCCATACAGCACACCAGAGATTAAAATTCCAAGCATGCTAAGCAAAAAAAATATTTTTTTAATATACATCGCCATTAAATAACACACAAAATAAGAGAATGATGAATAAACAATAACAACAACAACAATAAAAATAAATAAAAAAGGTTAAAAAAAAGGTTAAATGGAAGGTTTTGACAAACTTGAAAAAAACACGAACAAATTTGAGAGAAGAAGGCAATTATTTGAAGCACATAACCTGTTGAACATCACAGTCCATTCTAACCAGCAAAATCATGAACCTCTGGTGAAGAAGAGACCTCATCGCAAGATACCTTTTCCTCAACTCCATGGTCACAAAGGAAAAACTGCAGCAGCCATACCAGCTCCAAAGATGACCAAAGAGTTAAGCATGGCACAGCTTACTGCACCAGAAATATCCTTTGGAACCACAGGAGTGTCTGCACCATCATCCTTTTTAGGCTTTGGTGGTGATGGTGCAGGAGCAAGAGATTTGGGGGCAAAAATATCTGAAAGGAAGTAGCACCTTGTCGACCTGATAGATAGCAAGCTGGCTATCAGTGTATACAATTGCCGATACGCTTGTGTTGGTAAGTCCTGAAGTTACATTCACCATATTTTCTGTGGTTATCACATCAAGAGCGAAACGGCTACCGGATCCTGCCAGTGTCGTTATAGGATTACTGACAGTCTGAAAATTGGCAGTCGTAAGAATTTTCGGTATAATATGAAACTGCACCAACTCAATCTTCTGATGATCACTCAGGGAGTTAAGAACACCTGATTTGATAATGGCTGAAAACGCCCCGTCAGTAGGAGCAAAGATGGTGACGCCATCTCTCGAGTCATTGAGCTGGGAGAATACTTGGATGTCCTCTTGAGTTGATTTTATAAGGCGGATAAAGACTGCAAAGCCGCCAGCTTTCTGGAGGATTTTGATGACATTGACAGGACCTTTTGAAACTTGTACAGGAACCATTACAGGTGGTGAGGCTTGCGCCGACGAGGTTGCGGCTGGCGGAGGTGCAGAGGTTGCAGCAGGGGCTTTTGCTGGTGCTGCTGTAGGTGACTGAGATAGTGTTTGGGTGCAGTGGAGAAAGAGGAGAACAAGTGAAAATGAGAAGAGGGAAAATTGTTTCTTCATCTTTGTGTGGTTTATGGGTTGATAGCTTGGGAGCTATGCAAAATTGCTGATAGAATTATGCCAACACCACTTATTCAAATGTTTGATGTGCAAAAGAGAGGACAGTGAGGGGTTTTATTATGGTTGTGGGAGGATGAGATTAGGTGAAATGTGTAATTTCAGCTTCACAAACATAACAGCTACTTCAGCAGCAACTAGTTTTCTCGGAAAAGGAGGATGGGAGATTGTGTTTAAGATGTGCATGATTGTGAAATGAGCTCTGTCTGTGTCAAACAGGAAGGATAGCTTTATCAATCAATTTTCTGTGTGATGCTTCACCAAATATATCATTTTTTCCAGGGAAAAAAATAATGGATAGAACAAAAGAAACAATTTGTTGCAAAGTGATTGGAAATTTGAGATGAGTATACAGGGGATAAATGTGAAGAAAAAAAATCACTAGAAAATGTTGTGATCAATGTGACGATGACCAGATTTATGTCTGCGTTTTGTGTTCTTAGCCTCTGCAGCTAGAACCAACAAGTTAATGGCTGCAAATACTTGATCTAAGACACTATTTCAATCCAAGATTTTATTTTTTGAGAATTTACGGTGAAATTTAGTACCAGTGGCATGATCCTACTGATTGCCAAGAAATTTTCTAAGTGACTTGTGCTAGTTGTCTTCATGGTTTTGTTAACAATCAAAGAGAACTAGACATGCCGGGGAATTAGGAGTTGGAGGCTCTTGCTGCCGAAGCACCTTGTGAGTATGCGTTGTGAACAATAATGCAGCTTTCATTATTAATAGTTTCAGCTTTAGCTGGATGCAGATTGCCTACTATTAGTTCCATGTCTTGCTAAACTTATCATTTATGATCGATAAATTATTACACGAATCCTGCTCATAGGACCAGAACAACTTTAATTAGTTCATGCAGTGGACCTTACAGTTTAACCAGTCGGTGCTGCAAATCCAGACAATATGATTGGCTTTGTTGTCCAATAGACCAGGTTCATGTAATGACTGCTCATATGTTACATGTATACAATCATGTATTTTGATATCGTTAAATTATCTGATTTCTTTTCATCAGGAAGAACTTCACATTGTACTCTTCAGGAATTACAGCAAGAACATGTTTACAAAAGGATTATGGATTCCAATTGTTTCTGTAATATTTGATAATTAAGCTCATGTTATGTAGCACTAATGTGCTTCATCTTTAAACCTTCTTATGCTCCTCCTCCAAGTGGATTTTAATCATTTATGGTGCTAGGACTTCTTGACCCTTTGGTGATGATGCTGTCGCCTGATGATTTGCCGCTTCTGTTTGATTTTTATTTTATTATTTGAATTGTCTAAAGTCAATCATGTGATTTCAAGGATAACATTACCATAATGTTACTCCCGGGAATATAACCTTGTCTTTCCTAGTTTACAGGTTCTGAAATGGAAGATTAACAAGTGTAGCACAAAGGTATCAATCATGTAGTTTCTAGAGACGAGGCACTTTAGATTAGTTATACTAAAAAGATGTCGGATCCAGCACGAGCATCGTTACAAGGGTTAGGAAACTTAAGTTGCAATCTCTTGGTCTGTCTAATTGTCTTCAATGGAGAGTTGATAAAGCTGAGCTTGGTTCACTTGATTGTATACATTATTGCATCACAGCAGCAGAAAATTCATGGCCATGTTTTACAGTGTTTGAGGAGATAGAGAGGTGTTTTTATAATATAAATGTGAATTCGATTGCTTACAAATTAATGTAGGATTGAAAAATCAAAGCTCATCGAAATTATATTTCTTTTTCTTTGATATAGATTACAATTCCACAGAATACATGAAAGCAGAAAAAGAAAAATAAATAAATCAAAGGCAGAGTTGTTTACAAACTTGGAAGAACACAAATAGAATTGAGAGGAAATGACAATTATTCAAAGCAATGAACCTGTTAAACACCACAGTTCATTATAACCAGCAAAATCATGAACCACAGATGAAGAAAGTGAAACCTTGTCAAAACAGCAGGGTCACAAAGGAAAAGCTGCAGCAACAATGATAACTCCGGAGATAAGCATAGTATTAAGCATCACACAGCTTACTGCACCAGAAATATCCTTTGGAACCACAGGAGTGTCTGCACCATCATCCTTTTTAGGCTTTGGTGGTGATGGTGCAGGAGCAAGAGATTTGGGGGCAAAAATATCTAGAGGAAGTAGCACCTTGTCGACCTGATAGATAGCAAGCTGGCTATCAGTGTATACAATTGCCGACACGCTTGTGTTGGTAAGTCCTGAAGTTACATTCACCATGTTTTCTGTGGTTATCACATCAAGAGCGAAACGGCTACCGGATCCTGCCAGTGTCGTTATAGGATTACTGACGGTCTGAAAATTGGCAGTCGTAAGAATTTTCGGTATAATATGAAACTGCACCAACTCAATCTTCTGATGATCACTCAGGGAGTTAAGAACGCCTGATTTGATAATGGTCGAAAACGCCCCGTCAGTAGGGGCAAAGATGGTGACGCCATCTCTCGAGTCATTGAGCTGGGAGAATACCTGGATGTCTTCTTGAGTTGATTTTATAAGGCGGATAAAGACTGCAAAGCCGCCAGCCTTCTGGAGGATTTTGATGACATTGACAGGACCTTTTGAAACTTGTACAGGAACCATTACAGGCGGTGAGGCTTGCGCTGACGACGAGGTTGAGGCTGGCGGAGGCGCAGAGGCCGCGGCAGGGGCTTTTGCTGGTGCTGCTGTAGGTGACTGGGATAGAGTTTGGTTGCAGTGGAGGAAGAGAAAGATAGCTGAAAACAAGAAGACTGAAAAATGGTTCTTCATTTTATGGTTTTCAGGTTTGGCTCTCTGTACAGCTTGGAATATTTGCAAAAATGCGAATGCAACTGATACTTGTTCAAGTGTTCGATGTCCCAGGGAGAGGATAGTGAGGGTTTTTATTATGTTTCGAAGAGGATGAGATTAGGTGCAAAGTGTGATTTTAGTTGCACAAACTAGTTGCCAGTACCTTATCTTACATGAGCATGGATACTGATTCGGCCACTAGTTTGCTTGGAAAAGCAGAAAAGGAGGAGGAGGGGGGTGGAGATTTAACTTGATGTGTGTGTTTTTGATTGTTGAATTGATGTTTGTCTGCGTCAAATAGGAGGAGGAGGCTTGTCAATAGAGCTGTCTCTGTGATACTTTACCAAATACATCTTGTTCTGCAGCAGCAGAAATGTCTGTTCTGTGGTAACATTTTTCCGGAAATGTTTAAGGTGGTGCTTGTGATCATAAATGTTCAAGAAATAAGTTTTTCAAGCAGGTTCAGTTTCTCTCAAATTAATGTATGATATAGAAGGAATTCTGTTAAATCCCATGTTTATTTTTCTTGAATTAAACAAGAATCCTAGAGCATGTACCTGACGGGCTTGTTTATTGCTTTAGAAAACTAATCTGTTGATCTTATTAAGCAAATCGTTAACCATCAAGCCCATCTCGCAGGAAATCAAACTGCACCTTAATGCAGCGGAAGCTAAGGGCCCTGTTTGGGAGGGTAGTTGCAGTAGATTTTTAAAATGTTTTCATGTTGAAATACATCAAAATAATATTTTTTTTTATTTTTAAAAAATTATTTTTGACATCAGCACATTAAAATAATTTAAAAACATCAAAACATGTTCATTTAAAATGAAAAAAAATAAATTTGATGAGCAACTTAAATTGACATTTTTATTTTCTTTAAAAAATAATGTTGATAGAATCAGCCCCTTTAGAAGTTGCTCTTTTTGAAGAAAAAAAATAGCTTTTGGGAAATTCTGAAAAAAAATAAAAGTATATCTAACATTTTGATTAAAAGTTCTGATGTTTTTAGGCTTTTATTTAAAATTGAAGCTACTATTTTTTTTTTGTTTTGGACTTGTACTTGTTCGGTTGATCCATAAATATATTTATTAGGTCATTCATATAATGTTTATGTAATAAATCCTGTATAGTAATTGGTATGATGGGCGTGGCGTAGCGTGATTTCATTTTGCAAGTTTTTTGTCATTACATGACATTACATGACGCTTTACCCGATAAATCAATCAACAATCATGTTTATTCAGTTAGATCTAGGTTAGATCTGACCTAGTTAATTCCAAGGATTTTTTTTACCAAAATAATGTTGTTTTTTTCTTCTTAATTGTGTCGGAAACAAACTCATTTTAGAATTGATCACAGTGTTTATCGTGCCGAAATACATCAAAATAATGTTTTTTTATTTTTTAAAAATCAATTTTGAAATCAGCACATCAAAATGATCTAAAACACACAAAAACATATTTATTTAAACTAAAAATAAAAATTCAAATTTCGGCCAAAAACCAGTGGGATCGCAATGCCAAACGGGGGCTTACCCTATAACCCGTGGTTGACCCGATAACCCAATGGCTTGGACCTTAACCAGGTAAGACCCCATCCGGGTCTGAAAACTATGGTTTGCTAGCTTATTGAGCACATTCTATTTGTGCATTGTATTTTATTATAAAAATCTGCTCAGATTCGATGCCGTTTTGTGTCAAAATCTGAAAATGGGTTGACAAAGATGAGACATCTAAGTCTCCAAAACCATGGTGTAGCTTTCTGCTCAACATTTATGCAATTGTTCCCCGTTTTTTGTATTAAAATCGTAGCTTTGATGGCCTTGCACTTAAGATGGATTGGCCCATAACAGGACTGATGGGCTCGGAAAAGTAAGGAAACTCCGGTCCATATTTGAGTTTATGGGCCTTTGTTTTGGAACTGGACCTGTCGATAACACATGGGCTGGGCTTGAGTTAATCAGATAGGAGAAAGCGTTGAATTATGCGTTTTAAAAATATTAAAAAAAACATTTTTTTAAAATTTTTATTCTTTGCTTTAGATTAATATTTTTAGGTGTTTTTCAATAAAAAAAAAATTTAATATATTTTTAAGTGAAACACACCTTAAAAAATAGTCGTCACAATACTAAATAGATTTTTAAAATAAACTTTTAATATTTTCTTCAACTTCTATAAAATCTAGATCAATTTAGTTTATTTAAAAAAAAAAATACAGGAGTTGATTAGGTCAAAAGCTGATCTGACTTGTGATCTTGTCAAACTTAATTAAAACTTCTTATTTATTTTCTTAGAAAATATCTTTTAAAATAATAGTAATTTAACTTTTAAAACTTTTAATTTTTTAAATATTACCTACCTGGCCATCACCCTTGACCTTACAATGTAGAAAAAAATGAAAAATAATATCTAACTAATGGAAACTGAATCCTGGAAAAGTTAGAGGGTTTGAGGAATTGTTTCCAGTTTTCTACAAACTAAAAAAAAATCATTTTTCAAATTTTTCATTGTAAAAATAATAGTCTCCTAATCTCATATATTCATTTCTATAATAATTATTACTGTAAATCAAACGAGATTTTTGATTTTTCATTATGAGATTTTTGTGTTTAATAAATATATTTCTAATATATATGTATATTTCTAATAAATATATTTCTAAAAATAAATAAATAAAATATTTTATCCATTTTTTCTGGACTAAATGAGATGATCATGGGCTATAATTTACAGGAAAAGAAGTGAAAGGCTGATGAATACAGATGCCATTTTCTTGGAGAAAAGTAATGGTAGCTGTGACCCAATTGTTTTTCCAGCACCTGCCCTAAAATTGTCCATGGCTTTGGTCCTCTCTCCAGGCAAAAGCTTGCCTTTCTTCATAAATCCATACACCTAATATGAGATTATTCAGAGGCTGCCGTATATTTTGATGGAGTTATATACTAATTCTTTTCTTTCCGATTAACATGGATGTTCGGATCAGATTATATTCATCTCGACTAATCACATGAGTTATTAACATGGATGTTCGAATCGGATTGTATTTATCTCGATTAATCACATAAGCTCTGAAATTAATGACCATGTAAGTTTTTAATGACTATCATATTAATAACCATAAGAAGAGCAAAACCCTCGGTAAATCTAATATATTAATGTCTAGGATCCACCCTTAAAATGGATAAATAAACAAAAAATGGTTTTGATTAACTCCTAAATTGATTTCGAAAAAAATATTAAACATTACAACTTGTTAACTCATTGAGCTGTGTGCTTATTCTTTTATGTTGTTTTCCTAATCAAATCTTGCAAAGATTAGGGTATTTTTTTCTAATCACATCTTAAATATTCCATTCACTTTTGAATCTGCGTATTTATGAAGAAAAAAAATCTCCTAATTTTTTTTAGATTCTAGGAAAGCCTATATTTTTGTAGACAATTTTTACAAGTCCGGATTAAGAAAATAAAACTTTGATTGTCTCGGGCTCTTACAATGTAAGCACACCCAAAACCCAAATCAAAATAATTTATTTTAGAGTAAATAGACTAGTATTTTTTTTTCTTTTATATATATAATGGTCTAAAGCATATCTAAGCCGGGTGTTTCACATTACGTTTCAAAAATATTTTTGAAAAAAAAATAAAAAATTATTTTTATTTTTTACTTTAAATTAAATTTGTTTTGGTGTTTCTATATCATTTTCATATGTTGATATCAAAAATAATTTTTAAAAAATAAAAAATATTATTTTGATATATTTGTGATAAAATATTTTTAAAAACAACTGCAACCACACTTTTAAACAACCACTTACATCAAGCTTAAAAAATCAGTATTGGTTATAACATCAAGCCACGATTTATTTCCCTCATGAATTAATTATTTTTTAAAGTCAATTATAAAATATTCATCATCAACTCAGTTTTGCCACCCATAAATCACATTATAAAACCCCACTTGATTCATGATCCAATCTAACACTTGCATCACATGATTTTATTTTAAGATTCTTTAAAATAAAGATAATATGATTTTTTTTATAAAAAAAAAACAATTCTTATTGACAAACTGCAAGTAATTCATCAAATTTATTATATTCAATAATATATAGTTTGATATAAAACTTAACTCAATCCAAATCAAACCCCGAGCAATAAATTACCAAGTTAGCTCATTCTATTCTTGCATCCAGGGTTGTTAATATTGTTTTATTCCTGTTAGAATGGCCGGAATATTCCTTGCCATTAAAAAAACTGAAATAAAATGATGTTGTTTATGTCTCGGTTTTAATTCCGGCCTATTCCGGAAATACTGGTCAAATTCCGACCGGAACGTCTCTGTACTATTCCGGGTGTGCCGTTCTGGCTTTAAAATCCTCCTTATTTTGATTAACTTGTGATTGTATTTCTAATTTTGAGATTATATTTGTTTAACTTTGTGTTTATATTGTATAATTTAAAATTAATTCATCTTGAATTTTAATTATGCCTTTTAAATTAATATATATATATATATATATACATATATATATATATATATATTTTTTCTTCTTCTTCATATCATATATATATATATATATAATTAATTATATATGAATAGTATAATTCTAAAACAACACACCAAAATACTTTAAAACCGAAACATTACGCACCAATAAAAAAACCAAAAAGATATTGACTTCCTTGCATCCCTAAATTATGATGTTATAAATAGTAAACAAATAAAAAGCAATCATCGATGGCTGGTGCCATCTTCACACAATGAATATGACACCTGGCAACCCTTGATTGGCTAGTTCTAGACATGTCCACCTACCTTAACACACGAAAGGATTTGATCAGGGGTCCACATCAATGGAGCCCTTAATCTATACGTTCCTACAAAAAGCTACGTTTTGACTTTTATAGCATGTAGGCATACACGTGTCGTACGGAAAGTGAATGACAAACTGGCACTTCGGTTTTGCCCTAATATACCTAAGATTCTGTTTGTCTGTCGTGCCTTTTCTCTCTCTCTCTCTCTTTTATTTTTATAAGAAGCATATTTAATTTTGGTCTTTAATTTACTATCAAACTCCCAGTTTCATCCTAATATATAAAAATTAATCAATTGGGTCCGCCTGTCCATGGCCGTTAATGTGAACATTTGTTTTTCAAGGAAATTTAGAGAAAAATGTAGAAATATATGTAAAAAAAGGAGAAATATAATTGAGAAAATGTTTGAAACAAGAGGAACATCATTGGTATATTTTCAGGGATGATATTGAAAAACAGTTGATATGTTACGCTCTATTGGATTAATTATTTGAAATCCATGCATTAAAATTGTCAACAATTTTAGTCTTTTATCAATTATATTCTATAGTTTCTGTAATAACATATACAATAAAAAACAATATTAATAATTCAAAAGGTAACAACTGCTAATTCAAAGATTCATAATTATGAGAAAATCCGTTCGTTTACTATGAGAGGTCATAAATGGATTATTTTTATAAATAAAGTAAATATAATTTCTTTAAATAAAAAAACTTGATATCTACAATGTGTTTGGAAACTAGAAAGTTGGGAGTGAAGATGTAAGAATTGAAAGAAAAAGAGGGAGAAACATGTTCCACATATGTGCCTGATAAAATCACCTTTGCTTAATTTTTCTTATTTATTCCTATAATAATAGTATTTTCTTATTTATTCTTTTAATATTGTTTTCTATATCATACATGGCATGAAAAGGTTAAATAGTTTATATCTGTTTTTCTTAATTAGAAAGCCAAACAATCAAAAGAATCCAAATTTTTAACTAAATTTACACGTCCAGCTTCTTCTTCTTTTTTTTCTTTCCATTTGGGAGGTTCAAATTGGTAAATTAGCTAAAAAGTATGACACCTTTAATTCTATCCAATTATACACATTAAGTTTTTTTATATTATACACTAAAAAAATTCAACTCTCATCTCCATTATTATTCATTGAACTTAACCCCGTCTCTGGACAAAACCATCGAACGACAAAACCATCAAACATTCTTGCTTATTAAAATAATTTTATTAATAATTTAATTAATTAAATTTAGAAAGTGTTTGATATTGCAGTCAAAATGAAATTTGATTAAAATTTTAATTTTTTTTTAATATTTTTATATTGTTTTGATATATTAATATAAAAGATAAATTAATAAATTATGTTTTTTTTAAATAATACTTTAAAATATTTCAAAATAGGAACAAGTCAACGATTTATTTTTTTAAAAAATGAATCATTATTTTTATAATTGAAAGTGGGAACAAAACACCCATACAAATACAATGATGGAAAGATCATTCTCTAAACACAACGCGCAGTTGACGCGTGTAACAACCTCATATAAACTATTTTACCAGAATTCATTACCATATATCGACTAAAAAACACTTCTTTTTTTCAACAGATCTCTTGTCTCTCTGAAACTTACAAGGAGAATCCAATTCCTCTAAGAACTCAAGATTCTCAATCTAGCTAAAACTTTTATGTTTCCCACGAATCAAAATCTGTAAATTCTCTCTCATATGAGTTCACTTTCATGGCTGATGAAATCAATTCTCTTTTGAGGTAAATAGTAGAATCCATTTCCTCTTTCTGGGATTTTTTTTTTATTCTAAGAAAACTCTGTTTTAGCTAAAAAGTTTTGATTTTGATGATGGTTGTTGAGTACAGTTTAGTAGCATGTGATTGGATCCACCGGATTGTTTCTCTTGATAGTGGACCAATCAGTGAGTTTCATAGAGGGTAATGGCGATTTGGACTAATGATTTTTCTTTCTTCTTTCTATTATTTTAATTTTCTTTCCTCTGCTTGGTTGCTGAGAAAATATAGAGAAAATGATAAAAATAATGGAACTTTGAATAATGCTGCCTATTTCTAAAGTGGGTTTTGCTCTATGTTTCATTTTGAGTGACGAGAAAATGGGGGTTAAAATTAACAAGTACTAAAGTGTCTTACTTTGTATCCAGTGTTGGTTTGTTTCAATAAAAGTGTCGGTTTTAATCGAAGTTGATTTGTTTCAGAAGCTTAGATTATGTTAACCAGTTCTATTAAAATACTATTTGATCGGTTTCCTGCTTTTCTCCCTTTTTTTGTTTTGGTTGCTTAGGTTCCCGCTGCCTTGCAATTTTAGTTGATAGGATTTTAGTTCATATGGGATGCAATCAGTAGATGAGAACGAGAGCCAGAACAAGAAGTTAAGGCTTTTGAGATCATTAAATTACGATATGCCTCTGACTGATAACACCATCCCACAAAATGCTGAGGACAGTATTCTTTTTCCTATTGAAGAGATAGTGCAATCCCCATTGCCTGGATATGTGGGGCCAACTTCTATAAGTTTCAGTGCTGATGATAGTTTAGTTACCTACTTATTTAGTCCTGATCACACCTTGAGTAGGAAGGTTTTTGCTTTTGATCTCAAGAGTTGCAGGCAAGAATTGTTTTTTGGCCCCCCTGATGGTGGACTTGATGAGAGTAATATATCACCGGAAGAGAAGTTGCGAAGGGAGAGGTTAAGGGAACGTGGGCTCGGAGTGACTTGGTATGAATGGGTGAAGACAGGTTCAACGAGGAAAGCAATTATGGTGCCACTGCCTGCTGGGGTTTGTTCCTTCACTTCTTTTACTTTTCACTTTATATGATTTCCATCAATGACTTCCAAATAAATTTGTACATTTTGCTAGTTCTTCTGATCTTATAGATTGCACATATTGCCGGAATTATCTCTTCTATTGAATCAGGGTAGTATAACAGTTCTAAATACAATCAAATGCAGTCCAGTCAATTCAATTAACCTGATTATTTTAGAACTAGGTATGAGAGTATAGAGAGCATATGGATCAGAAGTGATCATCAAATTTAACCAAAGTTTCAACTGTTACAAGCAATGCTGCAAGTTAAAATTATTCAGCTGTGCTGATGATACGACCTTTTCTACATGCACAGCTTTATCTACAGGAATTCCACTCTTCAAAACCAGAGCTCAAGCTTCCCAGCTCTGCATTGTCCCCTATTATCGATCCTCATGTTTCTCCTGATGGCACCATGCTTGCTTATATAAGGGACAGTGAGCTGCACGTTCTAAATTTCTTGGACAACAAGTCCAAACAATTAACACATGGTGCTCAGGGAAATACAGTGGTAAGTTTCCAATTATTTGTACTCATTGGAGGTCACATGATTTTTTATTTTATCAGTGACTTATGTTAACCATTAGAGTTATGGATTCTGTCCATAGAGTAATATATGATTTTGCGAGTTACCAGTATCATTATGATCGCATGTATCCATGAGTCTTTATTTACTGCATCATTGAGCTGTCTAAAATTAATTTATCAACTTCTCTTCAACTGTTTTAGGGATTTAAATTTGATATACACATCGAGATTACAGAATAATTATCACTCAATGTATGCTTTCAATTTGAAGTTCTAACCATGTGGGATCTGCTCGTGCATTTTCCCCTACATCTCTCTCTACCGCCGTATCCGAAATTATCATTGTTAATTAATTATCTTCTTTCAGTTTATCCCATCAGATCCTTGGACAGAATAGAAATTGTTAGTTTTTCCAGCTTTGGTTTTCTCCTCCTCTCTACAAAAGAATTATTTTGACAGCTTTACATCATGCTCAGACTCGAAATAAGGCCACCACTAAAAGATAGAAACAATGAAAAGTTTCATGACAAAACAATAATATTTGGTTTTGGTAATTGACAATTTTTTTTTCGTTTCATTTTTATTTGTTCTAGCATCAGTCTTTCTGATTTGAATATGACATTGCTCTCTTTCTTTTTTTTTTTTTTACTTGCTTTACAGACTCATGGCCTTGCTGAATATATAGCTCAGGTGAGAACATCATCCTTACCCTGTTTATCCATCTCCACTTATATGTTAACTTAGAAACCGATGGTTTGCTAATACTTTTACTTTTCAGCATAACTTAATTTACTTTTTTTCAGTTGATTGGTTGATTTCATAATGGTATTAGATTCCATGTTTTTTTTTCTGAGTAAAATTAAACTTTTTACCTGAGGTTTTTTAATTTGTTGATTGAAGGAGGAGATGGACCGGAAGAATGGTTACTGGTGGTCACTTGACAGCAAATTCATTGCATTTACACAAGTCGATTCATCTGAGATACCCCCCTTTAGAATTATGCACCAAGGCAAAAGCTCTGTAGGTTCAGAAGCTCAGGAAGACCATCCTTATCCCTTTGCTGGAGCTTCAAATGTCAAAGTTGGCCTTGGGGTGGTTTCTGTTCATGGTGATTCTATAACTTGGATGGATCTTCTATGTGGAGGAACAGAAGAACCAGATAATGAGGATGAATATTTGGCCCGAGTCAATTGGATGCAAGGAAATGTCCTCATAGCTCAAGTTTTGAACAGGTCTCATTCAAAATTAAAACTTCTAAAGTTTGATATTAAGACAGGGAAAAAAGAAGTGTTGCATGTAGAAGAACAACTCCCATGGATTAACTTTACATGACTGCTTCATTCCTTTGGACAAAGGAATCACTAAATATTCTGGAGGATTCATCTGGGCGAGTGAAAAGTCAGGATTTAGGCATTTGTATGTGCATGATGCCAATGGGACATGCTTAGGACCAATTACTGAAGGTGAATGGATGGTTGAGCAGATTGCCGGTGTAAACGAGGCTGCAGGGATCATATATTTTACTGCAACTCTAGATGGGCCTTTGGAATCACATCTTTACCGTGCTAAACTGTACCCAGTTGAAAACAATTCCTTGCAGGCTCCGTTGAGGTTAACAAACGGTAAAGGGAAACACTCGGTTGTCCTTGATCACCACTTGCAGAATTTTGTTGATATCCATGATTCCCTTGATTCTCCCCCTAGAGTTTCGCTCTGCTCCCTGAACAATGGAGGAGAAATTATGTCTCTGTTTAAGCAGTCATTCACCATTCCAAGATTTAAAAGGCAGGAACTCGAGCCTCCAAAGATAGTTCAGATACAAGCAAATGATGGGACCACATTGTATGGGGCTTTATATGACCCCGACCCTACAAGATTTGGACCACCACCATACAAAACTATGATCAGTGTGTATGGAGGCCCTGGTGTACAGTACGTAAATGATTCTTGGATAGCTACAGTTGACATGAGAGCTCAATATCTTCGGAGCCAAGGCATCTTAGTGTGGAAGGTTAGTATTTTCAACTTAGAAATCTTGACTGTATACGCAATTTGATTTTTATTTTACTGTTTTTAATACCTTGTCTAGCCATACTAATGAGTATATTCATTACCTTCTTCCCTAAAAGTACATAAATGGTTCAATTCTGCCATTTACGTCCTCAGATGATTGCCTGTTCAGATCCCTGATCAAGTATTTTCCCTATTTGAACATTCTGCCGAATGGAAGCTCACATTTTTGTGATTCTTTTGTTATTCATTCAGTCCCCAAAATGTGGGAGATGGAATGTTGTCAAAACTGAAATTGGTGGATGTTTCAATGATCATGCACAGAAATCTAACACGTCTGGAAGTCGAGCTTCAAAAAAGACCGGGAATTGTCCTCTTACTGATGTAAATGCATGTTAATTTGGAGAGTTCTCATAGTACTGACATTTTATAACTAGCTTAAAGATTAGTTGCTTGATGGATTATAATGAAAATAGAAACCAGCTTATGCCTCATATTAACATCTCACCTATTTCTAAAGTGAAAGCTCGTTACCCTGAGTCCTTATTTGTTTCTCCCTTGACAGTTGGACAATAGAGGAAGTGCTCGCCGTGGGCTAAAGTTTGAAGGTGCTCTGAAAGGAAATCCTGGCCGCTTTGATGCAGAGGATCAGCTTACGGGAGCTGAGTGGCTCATTAAACAAGGACTGGCAAAAGCTGGCCACATTGGGTTGTATGGATGGAGTTATGGTGGATATATGTCAGCTATGATCTTGGCTAGGTTCCCTGATGTATTCCGGTGTGCTGTCTCCGGTGCACCTGTAACCTCCTGGGATGGATATGACACATATTTATACTGAGAAGTACATGGGATTGCCTTCTGATAATCCAAGGGGCTACGAGTTCGGCTCTGTGATGCATCATGTGCACAAGTTAAAAGGGAGGTTGTTGCTGGTGCATGGCATGGTTGATGAAAACGTGCATTTTAGACACACTGCAAGGCTTGTCAACGCCCTCATGGCAGCCGGAAAACCCTACGAACTATTAATTTTCCCTGACGAACGGCACATGCCCCGCCAGCTTAATGACCGAATTTACATGGAAGAGAGAATTTGGGAGTTCTTACAGAGAAGTTTATGAAGTAATTTTTGTTTATAGATTCATGTTGTTCTAGAAAAAAATTCTGCATTCTTTTGCCTCGATATATATATATTTTTTTCAAATCATAAAATCTGGTGTTCGATCCCTTTGTAACAGCAACTTTCAATGCATAATATCTGTACTGTGCATTTCTTATTTGTGCTGTGAGATTTGTGTCTAATTGATTAGCATTTCTTATTTGTGCATTTCTTATTTGTGTCTAATAAATTCTGACGAGACTAGCTGTCAAATCCCTACTCCGTTTCAAATCCGTGTCAAAAGACTGGTATTCTCTCATCACAAACCCTGAATTTATCACCGCCCACCTCCACAATTCCACCCAAAAACCCTCAATCTTATTGGAAGGATTCCGCAGTGAGGAAGAAGAGTCGTCCACCCTATCCTTGCTCCACCACAGAGATACGTCCACAACTTTCGATCTTCTACGCATACCACAATCCCTGATATATGATTATACCTTCATGAGAAATTCTTTTTTAAACCAAGAAATATATATATCCAGACATTTCCCTATACTCTGTTAGGTTCTACTGGCGGTTTGCTTTGTAGCAAGGTTTGTGACAACCCTCGAATAGACTATGTTTTGTGGAACCCTGCTACAAGATACTTCATATACGCGAAACGTCCTCGGCAGAATTTCAAAATTTTACTGGATGGGTTTGGGCATAATAGTAAGATGAACGATTACATGCTGGTGAAAATTGGACGGCTCTTTCAATCACCGAACCTCGATGCTGTAATGGATATACCGTTTGAGATTGAAAAGGGGGATTTTGTTCTTCGAGCTCTGGTGTACTCCTGGAGAAAACATTCCTGGAGACTGGATTATGATTGTAGGATTCAATCTGGTGTTTTTTATCCACGTGATGATCAAGCAGTGTCTGTGAAGGGTGAGTTCTACTGGCACCTGCATCGTCCGCAGGACATTATCCTTGCATTTGATACGGATAATTCTGTGTTCAGATGGATTGATTTTCCCCGGTGGAACCAGTACTCAACTCCGGTAGAGGTGAGCTTGATCTCCGGCGGGATCAAGGACTCACCTGCATGCTCTGTGTTTCCCAACAATGGTTCCACGTCCTTAACCATTGATATTTGGGTTTTAGATGACAGTGGAGCCGGCGTTTGCAGTGGTGAGAGGTGGACAATGTTAAAGAATCATCTCATCTAAAAGCTCAAGTTTATAGGTGAGACTCTATAATATGATTTATATTATTCTCTAACACACCCTCTCAAGTGAAAGCCCTTTGAGCTTGAAACTTGCACAGACCCACATCACCTTGTGTCAACAAGGCTCTGATACCATGTTAAGTAACCATCTCACCTAAAAGCTCAAACTTGTAGGTGAGACCCTCATAATATGATTTATATTATTCTCTAACAGACAAAACTGTTAACCATACCATTTTTAGGAGCTCTACATCAAGTATTTACGTGGGGAGATAAAGTGATGATCAACGGAATACTAAGGAACCATCTCACCTACAAAGCTTAAGTTTGTAAGTGAGATCCCTATAATATGATTTATATTATTCTCTAACACACTCCCCTCAAGTGAAAGTTTTTTTGACTTAAAACTTGTACAGGCCTACATCATCTTGTGCTTTGGTTTTTATCAAATAGAATGGGGGATGGTGAGATTCGAACTCGTGATCACTGGGTCAATAAGATTTTGATATCATGTTAATGAATCATCTCACCTAGGAGCTTATACTTGTAAATAAAACCCTATAATATGATTTATATTATTCTCTAACGGAAAACGAAAAACGGGGTCGCCACCACTTGATTTACAATCCGATTAGTCAAGAGATAATTTGTGATTCTCTTAGCACCAGTTACAGCTCCTATAATATGGATTGTTATGTGGAAAGTCTAGTTAGTCCCGGTTGATGGACCAAACAATTTGTACCAGAGAATGCTCCTCCTGCTTGAAGTGATGATGATGAAGTCTCAAGAGCTCAGGAAAGAAAATATATACATGTAGAGATATATATATATATATATATATATATATATATATATATATATATATATATATGTATATATATTTGTTTTTCAATCCATAGAGTGGGTGGGTGTTAGTACTTAGTAGTTAATCAATTACTTGGAAGACAAATCAGCTAATCAAAAAAAAAAAAAACACTTAAGAATTTCCTTTTTGTAAGTATCAACTAATTACATTAAATTTAAGACGTTAGCTCCGTTAGTACACCCGGTCTTCCGTTAGAAGCCACCGTCTCCATTACTATAAATACCCCACAGCTTAAAACACTGTACATCTCTCTAGAAACATTTTAAAGAAGTGAAGTACAGAGAAAGTAGAAGAAAAGACAGAATTTAATTTTCAAAATCGAAAGAAAATAACGATGAAAAAAATTAAAATATATTAAATCTATCATCTTCTTCTTCTTTTGATCATCTTCATTTCACCTTCGATTTCAGATTCTTCAGGTGATGATTATTGGATCTGTTTAATAATTTTAATTTTTTGGTTTGATTTTTTATGTTTATTAGGTTTTTTTTGTTTAATGAGAAAACGCGAAGTAAATTTACGAACTAGAGATAGAATAAGAGTTTTTATTCGATTTTTTCATGTTACGATCGTGTATTAAGTAATCTGTTTGGTTACCAAGAAAATGCGAGAAAAATTGAAGAAATTCGATAAGGTTTTGAGAAATCTAATTTAATTTGAATTATTTAGGTTGTTAGCTTTATTCCTGATTCGAAAAATAGGAAATTGAGAGAATGTAGATTCAATTATTTATGGTTTTATTTTGTAATTTATCGTCCTGCTGAGTTTATGATTTTGATTTATGGTTCAAAATGTAGGAAATTGAGAAAGTAATATTCATTTATATATGGTTTTATTTTGTAATGTGTTGTATTGCTGAGGTTATGAGTTTGATTTATGGTTCAAAATGTTGGAAATTGAGAAAATAAAGATTCAAATTTAGATGTTTTATTTTTTTTTATTTTTTTCATTTAATTTAATAATACTCGAATGGAACTAAACAGTTAGGGTTTTATAGGTTTTGATGAGGATATAGAATTTTATTGTTTCTAATTGACGATATTGTTTTTTTCTTGTAGGGATTATTTCGAAGTGATTGACGAAAGTATTGATCTTTCACAAAGAAGAGAATCCGGTGATAGGTCCACACTTCGGAACCTCTAGCTTGAATAGTTTGGTGAAAGTATTGTTTCTTGTGTTTCTTTGGGTTTTGATGCGTGTCTACCCAGATTTTTGTTGAAAATGGGGGTTTTATTCTTGGGTTTTGCCCTTGTTTTATTGTAAAATTTAGGATTTTGGAGTTTCATAGTAGTGTAAGAAGTTAGGATTTAGATTGACAGGACTAACAATGTCGGTGGCTGTTGTAGCTGTTAGTCCTGTGCATGAAGCGTCTTTAGATTCTCGTTGCAATTTCCCTTGGTTGGGTGGTCTGCGCTCTAATGACTCTATTGTAATATTTCTTGCTGATGGGGGATCAGTCATCCCAATGCGAGTTATGGAGTCAGATTCAATTGCTTCGGTGAAGCTGAGGATTCAAGCTTCCAAAGGTATTTTTGTGAAGAAGCAAAAATTGGTTTTTGAAGGGAGGGAACTAGCACGGGGCAATTCACAAGTAAGAGATTATGGTGTTGCAGATGGAAAAGTTCTGCATCTGGTGCTCAGGCTTTCGGATCTCCAAGCTATAACTGTTAGGACTGTATGTGGCAAAGTGTATGAGTTTCATGTTGATAGGGGTAGAAGTGTAGGCTATGTTAAGAAGCAGATTGCTAGGAGAGGGAAAGGTTTTGATCTTGTTGAACAAGAACTGATATGTGACGGCGAGGAGCTTGAAGACCAGAGGCTCATTACAGATATTTGCAAGAGTAATGATTCTGTGATTCATTTGCTCATTCGGAAATCTGCCAAAGTGAGGGTAAAACCTGTTGAGAAAGATTTTGAATTGTGTATTGAGGCATTAGATTTGAATGATAAGGAAGTTGACAATGTAAGAGAGCACAAACAGGGTGCTTTATCTATGGGATATAGGGGATATAGAGAGGAAACCACTATCACGACAGTTCTTACTGGAACCTCTAATTGTTAATACCAAAATTCAACTGCCATTGGTTATCAGAGAGCTAATCAAGTCAACTTTAAATGGGTTGGAGAGGGGCAATGAACCAATTCGATCCTCTGAGGGATCTGGAGGAGCTTATTTCATGCAAGATTCATCTGGTCTGAAATATGTTTCTGTCTTTAAGCCAATTGATGAGGAGCCAATGGCTGTAAATAATCCCCAGGGGCTACCCTTTGTCAGTTGATGGTGAAGGATTGAAGAAAGGCACTAGAGTAGGACAGGGAGCTTTGCGGGAAGTTGCAGCTTTCATTCTGGATCATCCAAAGAGTGGACCGCGCTCATTTTCTGGTGAGGAGAGAGGCTTTGCTGGGGTTCCACCCACAGCAATGGTCAAGTGCCTCCACAGAGGATTCAATAATCCTGATGGTTATGAGTATGATTCCAAGAATATCAAAATTGGTTCTTTGCAGATGTTCATGGAGAATAATGGAAGTTGTGAAGATATGGGTCCTCGAGCTTTCCCCGTAGCTGAGGTGCACAAAATCTCTGTGTTGGACATTAGATTGGCAAATGCAGATAGGCATGCTGGGAACATATTGGTCAGCAAAGATGGTGAGCGTGGCAAGATTGTGCTTATTCCAATTGATCATGGTTACTGCTTGCCTACAAATGTAAGTTCTACCTTCTGTTTTTTCTTCTTGTTTTTTAACTGTCTCATTCTGTTCTGCCACGTTGTATTATTCTTGATGTGCAGTGTCAATGCTGCTATCTCAATTTCTTATGTTGATGTCTTCTCTGACCATTCCTTCTTAGCAACATCCCTTGAGTATATGTACATGTGCTGGATATGTCCTAGAAAGATTCTACTATTTCCCTTTATATTTCACAAAGCATGCAACTCATATTTTTTTTTATCATGCTACACAATTAGGCGAGGAATAAAGTTTGTCCAAAACCAGGAAAAATATAATTGTGTATAAATATGGAGAGAAGATTTCAAGTACGGTGTGCTGATTGTCCTCATTCTGTTCCATTCAATATTTGTTATAAATGAGTGTATGCTGGATATTTCTTTATGACTGGCCTTCAGCTCTCTTTGATTCTTATGGAGCATATGCTCGTCACATTTTTTTCTCATAAATTGTCATCCTATGTAAATTCCTGGAGTTTCCATAACAATTTACTTGCACTTCTACAACATTTATCATGGAAGAACGTCTATTTTTTGTGCTTCTGACTGCTTAATGAATGAGTTCCAAACTCCATTAATTTAGCTGAATTTTTCCTCTCTTGGTTGCTTTATATTTTTGAGCATCAGTATGAGTTGGTGAAAGGCTTATCTGTACTGTCTCACATGGTTTCCTGTTTCAACCTATGTTTAGTGCTTTCAAATCCACGCCTATTACTTCTCATATTTGCTCCATTTCCCTGCAGTTTGAGGATTGCACATTTGACTGGCTTTACTGGCCTCAAGCTCAACAGCCTTACTCCCCCGACACTGTCGAGTACATCAAAGCTCTGGATGCCGGGCAGGACATCGCACTTCTGAAGTTTCATGGGTGGGATATACCACCTGAGGTTGCTCGCACCCTTCACATTTCCACCATGCTTCTGAAGAAAGGAGTTGAGAGAGGCCTTACTCCCTCCGCCATTGGAAGCATCATGTGCAGGGAAACATTGAAGAAGGAATCCGTGATTGAGCAGATTGTTCAAGAAGCTCGTGATGTTGTTCTCCCAGGAAGCAGTGAGGCTGCCTTTCTTGAAGCTGTATCACTAATCATGGATCGTCGTCTCGATAAGCTGTAAGCTGTGAGTCCCTAGTAAACCTGTAGATATGTTACTCGTGTGCATTCGCTATTATGCCCATGCATGGAGTATGGATGATGGAACTTCATCCAAGTTTTAATGGCTTTTGCTGGAACTTGTTTTGCCATCACTTACTTCATGTTGTTCATACATCTGACCTAAGTCTCTTGTCTCTCGTGCTTGTCCTTCATCCCTGTACTGATTGAAAATAGCTTTTGACAATTTACATGAAAAAGATGTTTCTGAGGATTTCATTTTCGAATTCATTTTCAAAACATTGTATTGTTTGAATATTTTCTTGCACTTCGCTGCTGTTTATGGTAATAAATCTACTGCGGCTTCAAAGCTTCAGAGAGATAAAAGCTACTGTATTTGTAAATATGTGTTGTCTGTGGTTATTATTTGACCTCGGGCATGGACTCATTTGGCATGAGGTAATACGACACGGCCAAACCTAAGTTAATTAGGATTTAATGAACAAGGAAAACATAATTTCGGGAAAGGGTTTCAGTAACAAGAGCTTTAATAGTAACTTTATTATTGATTAAATTTCTCTTTAATTGTTTGCCTCACAAAATAGGATTGCATTTCCATAAATAAGCTTTAGGTGGATTTTTACAAGGAAGAATCAGATAGTAGAAAGAATTTAAAAACCGAAAAATGAGAAATATAATCTTCTAAACATATTAAAAATAACTTTTTTAAAAAATAAGATTTTTAATATTTTAAAAAATAATTGTAACAACATTTTTAAACAACCGCTATTAATTCAAGTCTGTCTGCAAAGCCGGTAGAATATGGTGGTTGAATTTAAGCATGCATGATGTAAGTTAAATCAAATTTCTTATTAAACTTGATTTATAAAAATGTTTGCTAAGCAATGTATAAGGTACAGTAATAGCATGCCTGTATCAGCATAGTAATACTAATGGGGTCCAGGATTTTGATTGAGATTTGAGACCATCTACGTGGGAGAGGGCAAAATAGATGGTGTTTTGAGTGGGGTCAATAATGGAAAGCCAGTAGAATATCTTAAATATTAAAACGTTAAAATTATCTAAAAATATTAAATAAATTAACCCAAAATAAAATAAACACACCACCGAACTGTTGAAGGATTTGACAGGATGAGACCATCCAATCGAAAGCTGGCCTGGATATGTCCTTTCTTGCCTAACTCTCACACACACAGGAGCCAACCCAGCTGGCACCACGTACGTTTGTTGACTCAAAACAGCGTTAAACCCAAATCTACTTTCAGTACTATGTCGTTTTTTTCACTTCAATGCTTTCTGTCCTAGCCAACACCACATGTTTTTCTTTGTGGTCTCCATTTTATCACAAGGAAAATCCAACTTCACACTAGAGATTTGCATTAGTAGTTAATTTCAGTATTCCGAAGGTTTTTACACCATCCAAACAAAGGCAAAGAGATTATGTGTGTGGATGCCTTTGACGAAGGGATGGGATAGGATAGGATAGGATAGGATCGGATAAATCTAGCAATGGGATTGAACCAAACCTACTTTTGCAGGCATTGAACACCAAAAGCTGTCGTTTCCAGTTTGATGTATTAAGAAGATAGAGGACTGATATGATTTGAGTACTGTCTGTACAATCACACACTGTAGTGGGGGAAATACTATTCCCGGAAACAAAAACAAAAATCACTTTGTTCATCAGTTCTTTTCTCTTCTATTTAGTTTTTATTTATTTTTTTATTTATTTATTTTTATTTATTTTTTTATTTGGGGGGGAACAAAACTAAAAGATTGGGGTTTGAAGTGGAAAAACGTAGCAAAACTTGGTGGCATCTTCAAAGTTTGCCCAAAAAAAATAGGTTTGTCTTTATATTTTCCATTTTATTTCTTTTTTAAATCCTTTGTTTTTAAAAATAAAAAAAATAGGGCGGACAAAAGGTGATCTATCCCTTGAAAAAATAAAATAAAAAATCTCAGTTAAGGCACACTAGGCAACCCATCTATTTTTAGGTCTATTGTTTTTTTTTCCCTTTCAACTTCATCATTTATATTTTTTACTGTTTCTTTTCTCTTTTCTTACATATTTTCATGTTGTTTTCTAATAAAATATTATTTATTTTTACTTGGTTTACTAATACCTTTTCATTTTTCTCATAATTTTGCGCAAAAAATATTTATTTGTCTTTGATTTTAATTTTAAGGAGTCGCTTTTTCTATGCTTGTTTTATTAAATGAAACATTGATTCCAAAAAATAATATTATTAATTATAACCATAACCTTTTACAGTTATGATTTTCTTATGTCAAATAACGCAATGAAAAACTCTTCATGGATATTGCTAGCTAGGCATGGCCTGACAAATCATGGTACTAGGCTACTAGCTAGTCCAGTGTTTTTTTCAAGTCAGCCTGCCGACCAGTTCTGATCTAACAACAATGGTGTTTAGCGAGTGAGTCGGGTCATCTGACTCAGATACTGCCATGAGGAGAAACAGAAGACAGAGAGTATCAAGACAGAAAAACCAAGCAGGATATGAACCAGAAAACAAAAGGAATCTTTAAGATTCAATGTGTAAAGCTCATTGTTAACGAGATCAGCCACCAGGAACTTGTTCTTGTTCAACCAGACCCCAGCAGAGCTTGAGGGTGTCAGTGGGAGTACAGATTTGGGTTGGGTTGGGTTGGGTTCCTGTGTTTTTAACCCGTGCCTTATGCTGCGTCTACCTGGGTATAGATCTAGGAGTTCTCTGCATTTTTATTTTTATTTTTATTTTTATTTTGTTATAATCAAGTTTGTAAATCCCATTTTGGTTGATGATTTTTTTTTTTTAATTTGAATGGAATATTTTAGTTTTAGAGTGTTTTGGTATATTGTTTTGGGGTTGTACTGTTTATATATATATATATAATTAAATACATTAATTTAAAAAAAAATAGTTCAAATTTAAAAATAAATTATTAAAAAAATTGAACAATTTAATCTAAAAAAAGCTCAATAAAATAATTTTTATGAAAAAAATTATGAGCATGTATAATATTAAGAGAATGTCATCATTAATCTCGCAAGGTCATTATATTCTCTGATTACTCTGAAATTTTAACATAATATATATATATATATATATATATATATATATATCAAGAGACTCCTCGTAAAATTTCATCGCACTCTAATGGTCGGATTAAGAGATATGATTGATATTATAAAGTTATTTATTATTTAATAAAAACACTATTTGATTGAAACGGAACGGGCAGAACAAAACCGGAACATTCCGGTAGAAATTTAGGTAAAATTTCAGTAACGAACCAAAATTTTAAATGAGATAAAAACTACATCGTTTTATCTTATTTTTTTAATTAGTATAAAATATTTCAGCCGCCAGAACAAAATGAAATCAACTGATTAAAATTAAATTAATTTTATCTTCACAATAAAAATATGAGTAGGACACTTCATATCTGTAAATCCACCGACACGAATAGGTTCAACAAAAAAAATCATAGCCCCACGTTCCTCGAGTATTAAAAAGTGATAGAACAGTCCCACCAAGCAACAACCGCCAGCCAGTACAGGAAAGCAAATGTCAAAAGGTCAAATACTAACATAATCTTTTGTCCATATATTTTGATTTTCTAATTATTCATGACTTAGAGAAAATATGCCATACCCATATGGATATCTCAATGATCACAATTTACGATTTTACCTCGAGGTTAAAATCATGATAAATTATAGGTGAGATCATAATTATTAAATCCAATCTAAGAATTGATAGGTGGCATGATCATGGTGACCATGTATTAGAGGAGTTAACCTATTAATTTGATAATTAAAAAATTATCAAATGATTGTTCTGATCAGAATTTTAAAAAAAATAAAATTATTTATTTTTTAAATTTGGACATTGCATATTCAAATTCTTCTAAATTAATTTGATAATTAGAAATCAGAAGAAGAGAAATAATATAGAAAAAATAATTCTTGCATACAATTACAATTACAATTAGAGTAGAGAAACCTATACCCATTTAAGGCGAATTGAAGAACACTTATATCGAGGTATATGATACAAAAAAAAAAGTGATTTTTTAAACTGAAAGTCCAGCTAGAAACGCCACGCCAGTAGAAGGTAGCCAAGATGAGCCATATATAAACTGAGCCACCGTGAATTTACTTGCTTCGACGGTCGACGTGATGACCCGATAACCCGCCCATTTAACCCTCTGCCCGACCGCCGCGCCAGGTCCAGAATTCATGTACTCGCCGTAGTATAAGGTGTCGAGCGCGAACGACGCGTCCCACTCTAGCCACCCTCTCGGATGGATGTGATCGCCCATGTAAGACAGCATGTACACAGTCCTGGAGTAGAGCTTCCATGGACGGCCGAGATACGTCGGGAAGCTGCCTTTCGACGGCGCGAGGTCCGACCCGGCAAGGATCCGGCAAGCGTGGATTGATATGCCCGTGTTCTGATTCGGGTCCTTACGGTTCTGGGCAGTGATGGTGTTCTTTCTGGGACGCCATTGGTTTACGGGCGTAGATGCTGCAGTTCTGCAACACAACGGCGGCGTTTCCGAAAATGAAATCTACAGTACCGTAAATGTTACATTCCCTGAAGAATTGCCGGTTCGAGTGCACGTAGAGGGTGTCCTGGTAGCCCATGATGTCGCACCGGTAGACGACGGCGTGGTCGGCGCCGACTCGGAGAGCCACGGCTTGGTGCTTGGCCGGACCGGCCCAGTTCTCAAATGTCATGTCACGAGCGATGAAACCAGCTCCGGTGGCAGCTGGAGAGTTGAAAAATATACAGGAAATAATGATTATTTACGATGAAAACAGTAGATTTTATAATAGCAGAGATGTTCACAGGCTCTGTTTGATTACTGTTTGCTTTCATTATCTTATTAAAGATTGGTTCTTGCAATGTCGCTGCCAAGAATCCACCTCTTAATCATCATCATGTGATGCCATGACCCACCTAGCTAGCTCCACTGATGTATTATTCATCACTTGAATTTCGGACAGTATTTTATGAGCTGCTATTAATATTTAAAACAAACAGATAATATATTTTTCATGCGAGGAAATCTATCTTATTTTATGAGCTCGGATAAGTGAGTAAAACCCTAATTATTTCAGGTTTTTATAAGGAATACATACTTGAATTCAAACTTGAAACTTTACTGTACAGATTACAAGTCTCTTAGAAACAAACAGATAATACTTGATGATAACATGTGTCCATGATTTTGCAGCATAGGAAGGAATCATCCATTTCTAATTTGATAATTCATTAAACTAAAAATTAAAACTTGTTTGTTCTTTCATTTATTTGTGAATCCAAGTAAAAACCCTAGTTATTAATTAATCAATAACATGAAATCAAGGGTTCAATATTGTTCTTAGGAGCAGTTTAGATATTCAATGATCAATCCACACAAAACAATGGCTAGCTAGGGCTGCTGCTCTTAGCATACGGTCTAAACATTGAAAAATTGTATTATTTTGATATATTTGTAATTAAAAAAATAACAAAACACTCACTAAATATTAAATAATACGGGTAGGGGTAGAAAAATCAATTTGGATGGTTCAGAAGTCAGTCAAGGAGACTATAATTAACAAATAAGAACAGCTTGAAGCAAGACTTCCTACTTGTTGCTGCAAAATGTTGAAAATCACCAAATTTATTCTACTTTATGATCTGAAAAAAATGGACGGCTCTGCTAGCATTATCACAGCCGTAGACAGTTTTATTTTTTATTTTTAGCTAAAAGCCAAGAAACAATGCCTAATCAATTTTGAGACGAATTAATTGAGGTAAAATAAAAGTAGTTAAAAAGAGAATATAGAATTTTACCAAAGGATGCTGTGTGGAACGTCGTAAGGTGGTTGAAAACACTTTTGCCCCCTGAAATTATTGTCTTTCCCCTCCCATCCCCGATGAACATCAAATTCCACTTCTTCCTCCCAACTTTCAGGTTGTCCTCTTCATATCTGGGTTAGCATAAACAAAATCAATGAATATAATTACCTCTTTACCCTTGCAAAATGCTTAAAGTAAGAGAATATATCAAAAGATGATGCCTCCCCACTCACCCCAAAGGAGAATATTTGTTCCTTCAAAAATTCCTCTACCAATTATTAAAGACTATATATATATATATATAGTCCATTTTCTAAACTTAATTTGAAAAAATAATAATTATCAAACATTATATATTAAGCAATGAAATAAATCTCTTTTTTTTTATAACAGAAATCTTAATTATAAATACTTGAGAAGATCTTGATTATCAAACCAATGATCGGACATTATGAATCGATGAAGTTTTTTGTTTTTGAAAAACAAATCATGAAAAGGAAAAAACACCCATCAATAATTTTTTTAATTCACATAATTATAGTCTCATGACATTTGTTTTTCTTCGCATAATTATTGCTCCCATGAAGTCAATCATTCAATCACCTTCATCTCATTGCAATTTCTTTTCTTCTTTTAAAAATAGAGAGTCAATTTGTCCAAACTTGTAGAGGTATTTTTGTCTTTTTAGCACAAAACGGCAACGGTTAAAAACTGAAAATGCGAACAAAAACCCAAACAATTTTAAAAAGTAGTTAATGTTTTGCCAAACTTTACCTTCCTGCCTTCACATAAATTATGGTCCGCCGATTACTATGCTCAGGCGCCTTTTTTATCGCCTCCGATATCGTCTTGCACGTTCCGCTTCCATCTCCCGATACGATAATATCGGCTTGTAGGGCCGATACAGGCAGGCCTAATAGTCTCCTCTCTTCTGCTCCCTAACCAGCTCGGAAAATTCTCCTCTTGATCCGACATATCCCCATCCTCTGTCATCAGTCTCCTCTTATTCTGTATCGGCACTCCAGAGAAATCGCCTCCAATACTCGCTGAAAATATCGCCAAACAGTTACTGACCAGCTCCGTCAAATCCTTCAACCTCTCCGTCAGCTGATCCTTAACAGTTCCGTTGATCACTCCTTCAAATCCTTCACTGCATGTGTCCTGGTTCGTCAACGCCGCGCTCAGCCACGTCACTACATCCTCCGTCGATCCACCGCCGCCGGAGGATGGTGCGAAGGAGGAGAGGGACCGAGAGAGAGCGTCTATGGAGTCTTCCAGCAGCTCGAGGCAATCATCAAATGCTGACCGCTCACGTGTCTCCATGTTGACAAAGGAGATTCCCGAGGATTGATACAGAGCTTTATCCAAGTGCATAAGAGTCATGTTGAAGGAAATGTGAACCAGGTCCGACTCGGACGCACTCATTGAGCCAGGGAAGTCGAGGAGCGAGCTGACGCAGAGACTGGGGAACCGAGTCTTGCTGCATGTCTTGGAGATAGCCTGGGTCGGTTTCCTGTGAGTAAGACTGTCGGTCTGGCCAGAAGCCTTAGCTCGGACCCCGAGGAGGATCGTGGCCGAGGCGGCGGAGGCGGCGATCAATACGACAGAGAGGACGGTGAGGAAGATGATTTTCTTTTTTCTCGTTGGGGATACCTGTGACGTGGCTTGCTTTGGTTGGTTGATAGAAGATGACTTGCCGGATACTTCTCTCTGGTCTGATTCTGTTCGCCCGAGTCTACCGTAATCCATTTTGGCTCAGTAGATTTTTTCTTGCGTGGCAGGGAGTGAACGCCTGGGTAGAAAGACTGGAGAGAACGCGGAGGTGTCTATCATAAAAATAAAAACAAAAACCGAGGACTCTTTTGCATAAAATTTAAAAAAATAGAGGTCTAATTTAGGCAATCCTGCAAAATTACATGCATGTAATTAAGTAGATAAACGTGGCTATTTTTCCTCCCTTTTCTTTTTCGGAGAAGAAGAGATGAGAAGTGGGTTTAGCTTGTAATGAAATGGAGGTGTCTACAAGTGTGGGTGTGTTTGTATAGGAGATAGATGGGTATAAATATAGTAGCGAGGAGGTGGGGGGGGTGTGAGAGAGAAAGTGAGTAATAGAGTTTGGTGTGAAGTCTATATCTAAAGAATTAGCTGGCTTCTACTTCCATTCATTCACTTCTTGCCCATTGTATGTTATGTAAAGTGTCCCGTGAATGTGTGCGTGATGATAAAGAGTTTGTGATTTTTACAACAAGTCTCGAGTTTGAGTCAAAATATGTATCCCTTGTAAGAAAGCTAAAACAGTCGAGGGTTTTATCCGTTCATCTGGGCTTACAAAATACATTTTTCAAAGATGGGGGGTTTGCTCGCATAAAAAAAAAGGTTATATAAAGTGACTTTCCTTTCTTTTGCATGTTCTATTCTTCTATTTTGTTTGATTCCTACAATGTCTTGCGTTTTGTCATCTTATTTGTTCATGCAATAAGAGAGGGTTTGAGGAAGAGATGGTGGGTCTCCATTGTTAATGCCCATCAGGAAGAAAACATCCTTGAAGACTGAAATCCTTCTAATCCTAGGTATAATCTCTACACAAATTTCTGTGCCATTGAAGAATCTGTATTGTAGATGACAAAAGACAAATACACACAGCTTTTTATCCATGAAATTCGTAGAGTAAAACACAATAATCTAAGTTTGAATTCTGCTTCTTGTGAATCAATTTCATAGCTACCCCGTGAAATATAATATGATTGGATGAAGGATTTCTAATTGTATTTGCTTGGAAGAAAAGTTTTTTTCTTTTCACCCCGTTCAAAAGTATAGTTTATTTTATTTTATTTTATTTTATAAAGTATGTAAACAAGAGGGGACCATGCAAGCTTGCTAGCCTTTCATTAATGTTTGGCATTGGTCAATTTGATTGATTTCAGTGGAGGCATTGACCATAATTATTAAATTCAGTCGGGGTATGAGTTAATTCAAGTCTTACAAAAACAAATGATCAGAACCTTATTGAAAAATCATTAATTTTATTAAATAAGAATTTTAAAAAATATTATTTAAAAAAAAAAAGATTAATCTACTTAATTAATCCAAAACTTATTCCAGATCATAAACATCGGTAACTAGAAAACAAAAGTGATGGCAAATGTTATGGTGCAAATTACATTATTACTCCATGGAATCAATTAAATGTCGAATATAATGATAAAAAAAATACATAAATAATTATGGTATTATCTTTTAGATAGTGTTGATTGTTAGTTTAGGTTCGAAGGCATATGTCCATCTATTTATAAGGTCCCCACATATTTTTAGGGTTCATCGCAGCATTACGCGATATGTGTGCATCATAACATAAAGTACTGCTTTTTTAAAAAATAGAATAAAAATAAAATATAAATTACAAAACATAAAGTCCGTTCGATTATGATTCTTCTTCCACAACCACATGTCCTGTTTGTACTAATTACAAGTTTACAACTGGATTTTTTTAACGTTGACTTACAAGTCACAATTGTTTTTATTTAAAAAAAAACTTTGCTCGCCATGAGTAAAGTTTTCGTTGCTTTTCTTCTTTTTCTTCAACTATATTTAATTTTCCTTTATGGAATAAAGCATCGTTATTAAAACTAGCTTTATATAAAGAATTGACCCGACAGATTACTACTCAAAATTTGGATTGAATTTCAAGTTAAATTAAAAAAAAGAAACTCTTAAAAATAAATATAAAATGTTCAGCTTTGGTGAGTTTGAGTAGAGTGGATGTAGCAATATAATGATTAAACCCGAATTGAATCGAACCGCAAAGAGTCTTAACCAAACTTGACCCGAAATCAACGGTGCGAATTAAATGATTACTTCATGGAATCAACTAACTATCTAACGTAATGTTAAAAAATCTTTGTAAAGTCTACTAACTTCTTTTAGAAGCAATCATAAAGAATGGTTTCATCTTTTAATAAATTGTATTAATATTGTTATTTTAGGTTCTAAGGCAAATTCCCAACTATTTATTAGGCCCCACACAGTTTTTGGATTCATCGTAATATTACGTAACATAAAGTAATGTTTTTTTTGAATTATAAAACATAAAGTACTTTCCAGCTTTGCTCGATTATTGGATTTTTCTTCCACCTTCACATGTACTGTTTGTACTAATAACAACAGGGTTTTTTTTAAGGTTGTCAAGTCTCCATTTTGAAAAAAATAATATATATATCGTGCTTTTGTTGCTCTCTTCTTTTATTTTAATTTTGTTGATAGAATAAATTGTAGTTATTAAATTCTTGTCAATCCCGTGAACTGATCCGTGAAATTGTAACTATAGCTTCATTTAAATCAAGTTTTAAATTAGTTTTTTATATAAAAAAAAAGATAAATCATGATTATTTTAATATAAATAATTGATTAAATAACATAATGATCGAAGTTCTTAGAGTCTAACACGCATCCACTAAACTCTCAAAAAGGAAGTCAGCTAATAAAACAATCCATAGGAACAAATATTGGTCGATGTCTATTTACTACATTCTTGATCAATAGTTAATGCGATTCAAATTGTGTGGGAAAAAAAAAAAGAAAAATGAAATAAAGTGTAGCGAAGAGATTAGAAAAGGCTATGTATAATGAGAAAAACAAAACAAAAAAAAAAACAAGGAGAACAATTGTTTGGTTGCCGTAGCTATCAAGCTAGCCAGCTGGACCCATCTTCATCCAAAATTAAATCCTATGGCTCTAGCTTGTATTTTCGTGTTCGTTTATTACTGTGTTTTAAAAATCTTTTTTTTTAAATATATATTAATATTTTTAGATCATTTTGATGTGCTGATATTAAAATTGATTTTTAAAAATAAAAATAATATTTTTCTATACAAAAAATACTTTGAAAAGAAACTTCATTCATACTCTCAAACAAACCCTTTGTGTTATAATGCTATAGGGAGATTGAAAAAACTTTTAATTATATATATAAAAATGTATATATACTTGGATTTGTTTTTGATAATTTTTTATCGTGAAATATGTATTGAAAAATAATAATATTTGTTTTATCTAAAATATATAATTAGATATGTAATATCATGTCACATGTAGCTTTTCAATTTTTTCTAATCTAATTATAGGACAATAGTTTTTTTCTTAAAGAATGGAAGTCATTTTAAATAATCACAAAGCATAATTTTTTTCAAGTCTAAGATTTATTTTTTATTAACATCTCTTGTTTATCTTAGTGAATACAAAATCTTAAAATGGAATCATTGTTTCTATTAAAAAAAATGTTTTATAACTGTTAAAACAAGCTATAAAAAGGTTTCAAAATATTATATCCATATGTAATGTGTGATTAAAACCTCAAAAAATCATACATTTATTAAGATCATATTCAAAATCTATTTAAAAACTTCAAAAACTAAAAAATAGTTTAAATCTAATTTTCGTGTATTTTTTTAATTTTCACATTAGATACATGATAATTAAAGAACAAATTATTAAAATTGCATTAAACATTTATAGTATTATTAAAAATACACATAAAAATTGAAAAGCAAGTGAATAAACATGGCAAGTTTTTTTTAATCAATGCCAAAAATAGAAAAACACATAAAAAAATCAAGTAACAACACTTAACCTTTTCAATAGCAAGTTATGTACGTGTGGGCCTGAGAGTGAGGCCCACACATCTAGCCTTGCTATATTGATGAATTTAAGATGTAAATAACATGTCATTGACCTTTTATTTTATATTTAAAAACTAAAATAGATGACATATCATTTACTAATTTGTTTTTTTGTAGCCTAAATGAATGAAAGTTGTGTCTCCTTTAGTTTTTTTTGGACAAAGCAACCGATTTTTCAATCAATTTTTTTTTATGTAAATACACATGAAAAACAACATACATAGCCAAGATTTTTAAAACGTATTAATTTATGTTCTTTTCATTAGGATTTTTGCTAACCTTGGACTATACAATAAAAGTAACTCTTCCTTATTGTATAATAATCAAATAAATATATAATTATTGTGATTCAAACCTGCTTTACGGGAGGAAAAAAAATAATCAAGTATACAATCGCAAGGTAGACCTACTTACAAGAAATAAGCTTTAAATAATGAGATAATTTCAATATATTTTTATTTTATTTTAAATTAAGATCAAGGATTCACTTTTGCACACTAGTCTATTATAAGGTTAAATCCTATAATTAAAAAGAAAAAAGGAGCACTAACATGGTTAACTCTATTTTTTTTATATTTCATCACTCTATAAATGAATTAATTAATTCATAATTATGTCACATGTGAATAATAATAGGGTGCAATGGTGATTGATGATCAACTTATAATTAATGCTCAGTAAATATTGTAGAAAGGTAGGACCTTTCCACCTCTTTGGTAGGAAACTATAATTATCCCAATAATTAATGCCCAAGAAAGGAGGCAACCACGAGTTGCTTTTTACATATGTCGAGAGCTAAAGACATCAAAATTTAGTGGCTGTTTGGAATCATATTTGCGGTAGTTTTTGAAAATATTTTTTTGTTTAAAAATATATTAAAATGATATTTTTTAAAATTATTTTTTATATTAACACATAAAAATAATAATAATTCAAAAGCATTTATTTTTTATAAAAATTTAGAATAATCAGGATTACACTCACTCACATGGACTATAAAATATACTTTCAGAAGGCTATGATTATAACATCCAAAAAAAATCTCCCGTTTGCTTCGTCAAGTGGGATTTTACAGAAAGAGTTAGCCTTGTGGTGGCAGCTTTTACCCTCGCAAAAAGATTGATTTCATTATATAATCTTTCGGTTTCATCATCGAAGTAAACTACTTCATGAGAAAGACATGCGTGCTTTGTACATTGAAAAAAAAAGAAAAAAAGGCAGCCTCAAAGCAAGTTTAAAGAGCTGTCGGTTGTGTAGGAGGAAATTAGATGATGTGATATAAAACCCTAAAATTAATAATCGGTTGGTGTCAATTATTTATGTGCTTTTAATTTGATTATTAAACGTAATCAACATGCGCAGTAAATATTGAGAATTACTATAAGTTAAATAATATAAGAATTAGTCGGTCCAATTTAAAACACACAAGTATAAATATTATAAATAAATAACTAATATAAACACGAAAGTAAAAACTATATAAAAAAGAAGAAGATAGAACTGTTGGCAACAATACCTCTTATATATATATATATATATATATATATATATATATATATATATATATATATATAAGAAAAAGAAAAAGAAAAATGTGATTGTCATTAAGGAAGGGCAATTCTGGACAGTTAATTGAGATGACATGTGTAATTGTCATCTAGTAAACTACTAGATAAGAAAGAAAAAAGGCCATAAAGCAAGATTAAAGAACTGTCGGTTATAAAGGAGCTAAGAAATTAGATGATGTGAGATCAATTAAAACCTTGCAAGCAAGCTTTCCCATCGAGAATGAAACCCTTCAATTAATTACTGTGTTTGTATTAATTAATTTATTTTACTCATGATTTAATTCATTTATTCACTTAAACAGATCTTGTTCTTTAAATTTGTATATTTTTCTTTAATTAGGTCACGATATTAGCTATATATATTTTTTTATCCGAGGAAACCGCACCCCTCAGAAAGCGTATTTTGTGGATCCAGGTAAGTGAACTCAAGTTTTTTTGTCACCATATCATACCCGTTGGGGACGTATTAGCTATATATTTCTCAATCATCTTTTATATTTATGTTGTCCCCGCTAGTCATTCAAAACTCTTTGCACTGTCATTAAATCAACAATATTTCTTGTAAGAATTATTTTGATTCAATAATTTAAGTGTGTTGTCGCTAATTTTACTATTTGTTGTCGTGAAGCAACTTTTCAAGAGCTAGAGCTAGGGCATATGTAATTGTGATTAAGGAAGGCAATTTTCAACGGTTAAGCAAGATGGATCCACTCAAATCCACCGACAAAACACTGTGTCGATTGTTAAAGACATTAAAAAAATATAAAATGTACGTAGTTGGCGTAAATTCGATGACATCTTTAAATGTGTAATGTTTTATGTTTGATGATCAAATGTATCTTCAGACATGATTACATGTTGATTAAGTTTTTTTTCCCGTGAAGATCATACTCTCTCACGTTAATAAACACCTACCAGGGACTTTAATAAAGACAATTGATGTAAGTGGGGTCTTGGCTTAGTGGTTGAAAGGGACTTGTTTCCTTCTTCTGCACCAGGGTTTAAGTCTCACCATGCACGCTTGTCATCCCTCGCTGCAGTGTCTTACATGCTCACTGGATTTGCAGGATGTTCAGTGAGTCCGCGGATTAGTTATGGTACATATAAGCTGGCCCGTGACACCCCAATAAAAAAAAAGAGAAGACAATAGACAATTAAGTGGCCTAAAGTTTGGTTATCATGATGGTCCCTGCGCCAGTAAAGTGGTGAAGAGGTTGAAGCTCTTCAGATTCTTTCATTTTATGAGTGAATTTCTCTGAAATTAAGGAAGATACGTCTACCCTTCTTTTTGCTTTTTTTTTCTAATCATGGATCTTCACCACCCAAAAGAAATTAAGCAAGGTCATCATTAACCTATTAAATGACAAAAACACCTTAATTTTGCTAATTGACTTTTCTTGTCTATTATCATTAACATCACTCAACTTATATAGTGTAGTATAATTAAGTGAAAATTTGATAGTTTAATCTGGTTCCATAAAAAAAAATTGTATTTATCCTTTATTTTTCTAATTAAAAAAAGGGTTTGCAAGAAAATTTATCTTATTATTAAAACTCGATATCTCACAGGTTCATTCAAAATTGATCCACAATTTGGTTGACTTTTTTCTTAAGAAAAAATAATATTGCTTTGATTTTTTTTCAATTGTAGACAACATCTACACAATTCAATCCTTATAACACCTTATTATATGTATTTCTAAAGTACAAATTTTAAATACTTCTCTAAATGAAGCTAGTATATAAGAGGTGGATATATAAGAGGTGGATATATATATATATATATATATATATATATATATATATATTGTATGAAAAGTTGAATTCCTTTCAATTTTACATTTATCTTGATGGAATGTACAGATTCCGATGCAGAAAACAACAATAATCAGCGAGCCACACAATTCAAAGGGTCCAATCTCTTCTCTTCACATACAAGAATGAAAGAGAAACAATTTCACCGATGAAAACGAGTGAAAGAGATCGGCCGCATGCCCACAAAATGAACGGAAGTGAAAGCAACACATAATTTAAGAGCCATGTGCAAAGGTGCCCGTTGCCTGGTGTGGTGGGGAACACCAAGCAAATATCCAGAGCCCGCATCACACGATCTGTTACTCGATTGGCAGCAATTTTGTCCATTGGATCGATATCACTTTCTTGATTTTGGAATATAATCTTCATCATGATTGTTCAAGCAACACTGAGAGTATTCAAAGTTACATGTTTACTAGAAGACTTGAACACAGGATTTGTGTAGCATAAACAAACTCGTAAGATATTTTGAAGATCTGCATATTTGGTAGATTAATGAAGAGGTTAATAGAGAAAATATGCAAATTAAATCATATATGATACCAGTAGATCTTCAATACCTTTGGTCTGCATATTTTTTTCTGTTAATCTGTCATATATAAGACCTCAGCTAATCAATCTAGCATGAATATCCAAACTAATTTGACTTAGTTTGTTTCGATAATGCAATGTATAATTGTGATTTTCCCGCCTCACGTGATGGTTGAGAGCTTGAGATCTGTACAGCAGGTCTCGAGTTCGAGTCAGGACATATATTTTTTATAAGAGTCTAAAGATAACCGTGATTGTGTTTATTCACATGAGCCCACAAAATATATTTTTTCAGAAAATATAATTTCCTTGCCTCACGGAAAAAAAATCGGCGACAACCTATAACGCACCCACCGTATTGCCAAGCAAGACGCCTTAATCCACTTGATCCTTCATTCAAATCTATTATAATTAGTCTATGAATGCTCATATTCGAAACTTTCATGAGATGTTAATCATTTAATGTTTCTCATATCTTTCTCCTTTGAACGTGAGCACTTGAAATCCCACTTTGATCGATTATTTCAATGAGATCATTTATTATCATTATTATTATTATTTTAATGCATGAAGCATCTTAAAATCATCATAATTAATCATTTTATAATTACATACAGGCTTTATTAATCATTTAGAAACATGATTTCCTATATATGGAAATATTCTACTTCCCTAATTGAAAGTTGTGTGCTTTCATGTAATGTATATAAAATAAACAAAAAAAAACTCAATTACAGATAATATTTAAATTCAACCAAATGAAAAATAATTTTGATAACAATAAGTGCTCAAACTTAGAGTAGTGTCTTATCATCTTCAACTTGAAACTTTTCAATGTTTTCTATGAGCTCTCCCTTTCAAATTATTCATGATTAGACTTTTTATTATGCGTCTCGATCCTAGAAATCTCTTACCACCACTCATATAGAACAATCAAGATAGCAATCAGATTCCAAATTAAGCGAATAAACAGGTGAACTCTTAAGGAAGAACAGGCACAAAAAAAAAACACAGATTGAGGATTAAAAACCAAACAGAGCTATAAATTAAAGTATAGATCATACTAATCTAAATTTTTAAATGCATCAAAGAGTTGATTTAGTATCAGCACACTGTGTTAATATAGCCCATCTGAAAAAACCAGGAAATCCTTTGAAGTTTTTCTGGGGCACCCTTCTGTGCATATGCACTTGCAGATTGCAGTGATTTTGAGCAGCATTGTCTGCGTTTCTATATTTGTCTTCTCCTTCGGGTTCTGTTTACTGTCAATCCTTCAAAACACCGCACCACATTTCATGAAAGCAGATATTCTTTTTTGTCAATGTAAGTAAATTCTATCTCTGAAAACGTATTTTGTGAGTATAGTTGAGCGAGTAAAATTCTAATTGTCTTGGGCTTTTTATAAAAAATATACATCCTGATTCAAACTCGAGACATGTTGTGTAGATCACAAAGGTTTTTTATTATCATGACACGCTTAAGTAAATTCTATTTTTTCAAAAATATATTTTGTAGGTCTAGTTGAGCAAGTAAGACTCTGACTGTCTCGGATTCTTTATAAAGAGTATATACCCTGACTCAAACTCAAAACCTGTTATATAAATTATAAACTTTTTTGTTATTACGACACGCATTTTACTAGGATGAAAATGTTAATACATTACGACAACATGCACATGCATTATTTATATATACTTTCAGACATAATGATTTTCTTCTTCTCAGTTCGTCATGTAGTTTGCATTTATCAGGAGGTCAAAATCTTAAATAAATCCACAATACAGCAGCCTATATATAGGCACGATCTCCCGATAATGGGCCGCAAAGTTTATTTTAGCCTACATTTGATGATTTTCAACGGCACTTTCTTTAGCAGAAAAAACTGCAGATCATCTACAAACCTTTCTTTCTCTATAACTTTCTAACCATGATTGCTAACTATGAATTTATAATCAAGTGCTCGCTTTTGGGAATGAATCAAACTATCAATTCTTCTTCTTTTTTAACTTTTTTCATGACCAGATGCATATTTTCTACATAAACATATACTAAATTGGAAAAAAAAAGAGGGGAAAAAGAAACTTCAAGCCAAAGATTGTGACTTGTCGTTTTAAATAGTTCCTTACATGCTATACTCGTCGTTTTAAATTGTATATGAGCTGGTTGAGGAGCCAGTGGGGTCGAGGTTTTATTTAGATGAGGATTTGACCATTGAATTTGACTAATGCTATTCCTCATATGGACATCAGCACATGCATGCATGGTGCATGCTCCTATGAAAATATTCTTCTTTAATTAATGAGTTTAAATAATGATTATATAGTTTTTTTTTAGTATAAACCACGCGGTGTCCTAGACACTGGTCCAGACTAATCCACGTTCGCACCGGGTGGGCCCCGAAGGGGTGAAAGTGCTCCCCAAATGGCCAGCTCCATACAAGAGTAGGGATTGAACCCCTGACCTTTCTTAAGGGACGAGAGCGCCCTCACCACTCACGCCAGGACCCCTTGGGTTAATGATTATATAGTTGTTTCCCATGCTACATACCAAAAAACCTTGTAGACTTTTGTAAGCAAGATATATATATTGGCTTCTCTTGTTAGGTTATTTTTTATTAAGTAGAGGTCTTAGGTTATTGTCCAAGTGGCTCTTTTAAATGTTTGTTTGTAGCGTGGTTATAGTTGTTTTTTAAAGTGTATTTTGTTCTGAAATGAATCAAGATGATGTTTTTTTTTTATTTTTAAAAAATTATTTTTGACATCAGCACATGAAAATGATCTAAGAACATAAAAAAATTAATGTAAAGAAAAAATAAAAATTAAAAGCGTTTTTGAAACACAATGCAAAACACTCCCTAAGTCATCTTTGTATTAATAATTTATAGATTAGTTTAATTAGTTGAAGAGTTATTTGTTATTAATAGAAAACAAATTAGTTTTTTTTTCTTATATTTGAAGCAAAATGCATAAATGTTCAATAAGATAGGGACTCTTCAGGTAGATAACCTTCTTGATGTTTTTAACTTCTTTTTTGTATTTGATTTAAGTTTGCATTGAAACAAGCAAAAACAAAACCCAACAATTTCAGTTTTCTTTTTCTTTTTTGAACGTGAGAATATTAACATATAATATAAATTAATGTTATTGTATTATTTGATGTCGGTCCAAGACGTTCATGAGGTCTACATATGACTTGGGGGCCATTTGTGATTCCAATCTTTTCAAGGCATTTTTTTTCCAAGTCCCGAGATGAAGTGTGTCATTTGACCATTGCTAGGTAGATCTTGTGGGTCCAAAAACTCTGATCGGATGGTGATTAATCAAACTATTTCAATTAATAACCAGTCCTATCGGTTTCTAGTAGCCAACTTTTCTCATTACAAGCCCTAAACAAGACATTGATGGATACGAGAAAAATTGACATTATGAGGACAAATAAATGTGTAAAGCTTTCAAATTGATGGAACTTGCCGACACCATATTCAATTTCCACATTATCTCCTTAAAAATGAATTAAATTCGATCATTATACGTAAATCTACCACTCAAGATGTTGAGCTAAACATGGTTAAGGCTCATCGTATACGAAAATGGATCCTTGGTTACTTAGAAAGGAGGGAACATGGGGGGGGTTATAATATTTAACATAAAGTTACTCATAAACAACAATAAAGAAACCCAATAGTCATCTAATAGATGGTTTAATAGTAAAAATTTAGAATTAAAAGATTTGTTTCTCACGTGATCTTAGATTTGAACATTGTGGTTGCTAATCGACTGATCATTGAAAGTTTACATGGTCATTAAGTTCAGAACGCGTTGAATTAATCTAAGTCAAGGTTGTCAATTCCGTTTTGGTTGGTGTTTTTTTTTCCAATTGTAACAGAATATTTCGGTTTTTGAGTATTTCGGTGTGTTGTTTCGGGGTTGTATTGTTTATGTATATATATATAATTAAATATATTAATTAAAAAAAATAGTTCAAATCCAAAAATAAAATTATTTTGAATTTGATCTAAAAAAGACACAATAAAATGATTTTTCTGAAAAAATTATGAATATGTATAATATTACGAGAATGTCATCATTAATCTCGCAATATCATTACATTCTCTGATTGCTCTGAAATTTTAACATAATATATATAAATATGTCAAGAAACTCCTTGTAAAATTTTATCTCAATCTAACGGTCGGGTTAAAAGATATGATTGATATTATAAAATTATCTATCATTTAAAAAAATATTATTTGACTAAAACAGAATGAGCGAAACGAAATCAGAACATTTCAACCGATATTTAACTGAAAAGATCTAGAATTTAAACTAAAATAAAAATAATATTGTTTTGTTTTTTAAATTATACAAAACATTTTGAGTATTTCAAACCAAACAAAACGAAACCAACAACTCCAATCTAAGTAAATGCAAACTGGTCCATTCACTAACGATAATAAAAAATAAAAAATAAAAAATCAAACCCAATCTCGTTTTGATTCCCTTCCTATTCGACTGTTGACATCACTTGTAGTACACGATCACTTGTATCTTAAAGCATGGAAAGTTCACAGAAAGAGAGGCAGTGATGTGGGGCCCGTGAGAATTGGTTAGGCTGTCACGTGATTCAACTTGTTTTCCATGGAAGATTCTCTTAGCAGCCAGCCACTATCTCTCTTGGAAATTGGGGTGAACACTTCACATCTTGCTTCCTTGGTTTAACAAACAATTATTGCTTATGAGACTCATTTGAGATGACGTTTTAAATGCTGTTTTTTTTTAAAAAAAAATTTAAATGAAATATATTTTGATATTTTTAGATCATTTTAATATACTGATGTCAAAAATGATTTTTTTTTTAAAAAAAAACATTATTTTAATGTATTTCAGCACAAAAAGCACTTTGAAAAGCTATCGCAACAACTCTCCTAAACAGGCCTTATATATATATCATCTGTCATTAATCTCTGTAAATTTTTTTTTTTTCCAGGGGTTCTAGTTGCCTAGCAAGGCTAAGAAAAACATGGTTTAATTGTTTTATCATGTATATATATATATATATATATATATATATGATAGCTAACAGCTAAGAGCAATAGTTCAACTGATACTAATCAGTGTCTAATCTTCCCTTAAGAAAATAATTCAGATTAATCAGGATTAACCTATTCAACTAAGTCCAGAGTAATAGCTACATGAAGAATATCACTATCAAAATCTTGATTTAATCAATGTTGTAAGCTGGCAAGAGCAACTTTATTTCAAATTGAAAAGGAAAGTTGAGTGTCAACATGTATTCCTAGTCATCAACTTAACCTTGCTTCCTGTTTTTAAACAATGATTGATACATATTCAACATCTAGGACATGTTTGACATTATTTTTTAAAAATAAATTTTTGAAAAAAAATTGAATTTTTATTTTATTTTTTTAACTTTAAATTGAAAAAAAATTAGTGTTTTTAGATTGTTTTCATATATTCATGTCAAAAATAATTTTTAAAAATAAAAAAATATTATATAATTTTAAGTGAAGCAAAATTGCCGTGAAGAGTGAAGCAAAAGGATTTATGTTAGTATATATTTACCTTATAAAAATTTATAATAATTAAAATTTTACTTGTTTAACTTAAATCGATAAAAATTACATAAAAAGAAATATAATTTACTTAAATTCAAAAAAAAATATATATATATATGATTGGCTGTTGCTGCTGCTGTCACAGCTCAGTACTCACCATGTATATGGATTGTAGTTCTTAGCTGATTATTGGCCATTGACGACAGCTTTTCAGACGACAACATTTTTCTGTGAATTACCAATCATAACTCACTGTGGAAGGGTTGCTTCTATAAACTTTTCTTTTTTGATTTGATGTTTATCGGACTAAATAGTAGCTAGGCAAGAGTGAGATTTAAATACAAGAGAGAGAGAAGAAGATAAAATGGGTGTTTTCTTCAAATTTCAGGGTAAAAAACTTGTTTTTTGTTTGAAAACAAAAACAGGAAATGATGGTATTTGGGTAATTTAAAAATGATTTTTTTATTGTTTCATGATTTTAAAAAAACAATAATATCTTTTATTTTATTATGTATTATAAAATAATTGTTGTTTTTTATTCCATCTTTTAATCAAAAAATTTAATTTGTTATTTTTTGAAATTTAGTCGTCAATCTTTTGGTGGTTTCTTCTTTTAATCCTTTTTATGAAATTGATTTTTCTTTTTAATTAAGCTCTTCCATCCAATTATCCATCCTCTTATTTTTTTAATTGTTACTTTTTCTTTGGAATCTTTTTTTTTTAATCTTTCTTCAATTTTATGTTTTGACATTTTTTATTTATTTAAATTTGAGTTCATGATTATTTTTTTCATATTTGATGCTTCTAATCAAATGTCTTGGGTCATGGGTTTTACAAAATAAAGTTGGTTTCACATCTTCTTTTTTACTTAATTTTCTTTTCAACCTTATTACTCGATGTTGATTTTAAAAAAAATATATGATTCATGATTATTTTTTATAAGGTTATCTCAATCTCATAATTTGATATGGGTTTTACGAGCTGACCCAGGAAGGTTTAAATTTTTTTTGGCTTATAATTGTTATTTCCTATGGTTTTGTATGTTTATTTTCTATCCTCTTATCATCTAATATTTTATTAGTTAAAGATTTGACTTCAAAAAAAAAATTATAGCTTCTGATCAAATAACTTGTGTCATAGACTTAAAAAACTAACACAAATTTACATTGTTTTTTTAAAAATATTTTTTTATTTTTTTTCGTTTAATATTTTTTATTTTATTTTTTTTCGTTGTTAAAACATGACTACATGGTCTAAACATTGTTTTTTTTCTCAATAAATTGTTTTATCCAGACCACGACGGGTTACGGGTGACAGCTAATAACAACACACCATTCAACGTGCTGATATGAACATGGATTTCACTGTGCTCGAAACGATGACGTGGAGCCTTCCTTTAATTTATCGTCTTGTAAGCTCGGAAGGGACTTCGTATCGTGACAAAAATTTGAAGCTGTATCCAGTTATCCACAGTCCACCTCACTGCTATCACTGTTTCTCGTTGATGATTTCTTTCTGCAGCTGAGCATGACCGAGGACAACGAAAGATGACGTTGTTACAGACTTACAGTGACACGACCTGGATATTTACAAGGATTGAAAGGGAAAAAAAGAAGATTGAAACCCTAATCTTGTTTTTTGTTTTTATTTTCTCATTCCAGAAGATAAAGTTGAGTGTTTGTTTGCCAGGAAGAAAACTGCTTTGAAAAAAGTTATGAAATTCTAAAATAGCTGGAAAAAAAAAACTCAAAAACGAACAACACTTGTAGCTAGGAAATTCTCATACCAGAAGAAAAATTGTTTGAATCCAACGTTTTAGCTTCTCCAGAATCTCATGTAGTTATGTTTGGCAAGAAAAATAAGAAGAAATGGCACGTTGTACCGAGTGGTAGTTCATCATTGATCTCACGCAATTTCGACAATGCTGAGGAAGCTCGCTGCAATCATTCATCTCTTTTCACTGCATAACATAAAATGAATTCAAGAAAATGTTAAATGACTTAGAATTTCATAATTTATTGAAAATATTCTTATCGAGTTATCTTAAACAATTAAGGATAAATATACTTGAATCCATATCCAAAAGTCGCTTTCTAGAGTTGTACGGATGACCTTCCAAATTAACATGTTCTTCTTTGAGAATCATTTGATTCTCTCTACCTTAACTTTATTTTCTCTCTGATGATGGAATATCAAAATGAGAATAAAACAGGACGTGTAATCTGGAGATCATGGTCATATCTTTAGGTAACAGGCTACCTTTTGACATTCCTACCTTTCGTATTTTCATTTTAGTTCATCGGTAAAATAATAATAATTTTTTAATATCTATACACTGAAGATCCACATTCTATTAGATACACTAAAAATTCAATAGTATCCATTGAGATTCTTCCTGGGCATGGACGCTGAAAGAAAGCACGGTTCCACATTCCTTATGCTGTAACAGCATCTGTCAGTGGCTTTTATACGAGCAAGTGTTTGGTTCTGGGACTAACCATGAAGAACAAGACTTCATCTCCAAGCAAAGATAGAAACTAAATGGAAATTAATTAAATAATATTAATGTAGATAAATACTATAACTTATTATGGAATCCATCGGAATTCCTTGTCATGCATGGAGAATGAAAGCACCATATCATATATTGCCATACACTATAGCTTTCCTTTCGCTGTAACTCTGATATGATTAGATTCAAAGAGAAAGATCACCAAGAACGCCCTCCCGACCTACCTCATCCATAAAGATAACCAAAATCCCACAGGCTGACTTCAAATCTGCAGGATGCAATCACTAGCTAGACCATAACAAAAAGTGCGCAAGGGGATTTGCGATTTGCAAAGCAGGTTTCGAGTTCGAGTCAGGGACATGCATCTCTTGTAAAAGTCTGGGACAACCAGGATTTTATTCGTTCACTTAGACCCACAAAGTATGCTTTTCCGGAGTTGGGGTTTCCTCAAATTAAAAAAAAAGGCAACACCATTTAATGAATGCTCCATGATAACTTAGGGCATATATTAAGCGAACAAGACTCATACAAATCTCAAAGATCGTTTAAGCGGGGTGGGAACACACACAAAACAGCAGCTAGTAAAAGAACATACAGCAGCTAGTAAAAGAACATACAGCAGCATCCTGAAAGTGGTGGCAGAGAAAAGCAGCAAGAAAAGGATTCGTTAAAAAAATAAATTTGCTCTCTGACAATCATTGCCTCTAAGATTAACGAAGAACAATTTAAACATGTTGGTGAAAAAGTAGAACCAGGTAACATGATGGCAATGGCGACTAACATCTCAATTAATGCATGAAGATCCTGACGCCTCTTTGGCTCTCTAGCTAGACAGAAACAAAGCTCTGTATAAATAAGGGCCTGACAGAGAGAATTCTAGCAGGAGTTGGAAGACTTCTAACCCTTAACTGATTCAAATCATACAAGAACAGCTCATCATAAACATTAGCATCTTGAAGTATAACTTCACTCTTGCCCCATATAACAATTGACTTTCCGGAGGTAGGAAATAGCCGAGAAATTGTAAATGATTTCGACCAAATACGATTTTCACCACAATCACTGAAGATTCTATTGTCTAAACTTGCTACTTTACCAGACTAAGCTATGATAAGCAGCAAAAAATCATGTAATGATGTAAAGGGCAAGAATGTATTATCAAGAAGGGCCTGTTTAAAGTTGGGTTGATGCGGGAAAGCCTGAACCCCAGCCAGAATAGACGAAGAGTAAAGGGATTGTTGATTGAATCTTGAAGATGGTTGGCTATGAAAGTGAGTTTTCAATGAGATCATACTAACAAGTAATTTCTAGTTTTCAATTTATGCAGTAATTTAAGTAAAAAATCTTTTAGTGTTCTCTGGACTTTGGAAGAAGTTGTCTCTTGAATTCTTATCTTTTCGAGTAGTCTTCTGCTGGCAGTTTGCGTTTCTCTGCTAATCATTTGCTTTCTCCCAAACACGTTAACAGATGTCATGGCCGTCAAGGGTCTGTTTGCATCCATACAAAATTCATGAACACGGTGGAAGATTAATTCAACGTGTATGAGCTCAGGTGAGCAGTGCACAATAAACTTTTGATTTAGTTTTATATGGCTAGAGCCAATCCAAACATATACATCAAACCTTTTAAAATTGCTTGTGTTGACTCAATCCAAACATATATATCAACTAAAAACCAATGAGGAACTAAGCTATATAAAAACTATTGTTGTTTTTTTTTATTTATAATGCATATATAATTGACTCGTAAATTATATTTAAAAAAGAAGAGACAGCAGAGAAGAAAATCATATCCTTCAATGAGTTCAGGTCACCAAGATCCAATGAACCAGACAGGACAAAACAATGGCCAAATATAAAAAACAGCAATATGTATTATATATGCATCAAGCAACCAAAAAGAGCAACCCATAGCTCATGATGGGCTATTTGTCAGCTGCCACTGTAAGCAAGTCAAAATTAAAACACTAGTCCCTAAGAAACACAAAAGGAACTAAGTTATGATCCTACTAGATCACTAGATAGTAGTAGACCCTCAGGGAAGGAAAGAGCCAGCAACTAGGGTGGAGGAAAAAAAGACTCCAAGTTTTACCTCACTAGGCTCCTCTTCTATAACCTGATCATGCCCTCCTCCATTAACAGGAACTAAACTTTCAACATAACTATGAACATCACATGAGTAGCTAGCGTCACATATATGCATCCCTCTGTAATTTTGATTACTAGGATCAAACAAGATGAACTGAGCACCCTGCCCCTCCATCAACTTCTTAATTATCAATCCAGTCTCATTTGCAACGCCAACAGGGTATCCAACAGTAGTTAATTGGATAGAACTCAATTTAGTCCAACACTTTCCATTAGCACCATCACTATCATCCCATACACAGAACTCAATCCAATCAGCCACCCCAGGTCTTCCATGTCTTGAATGAACATCCACTTCCTTCGAAGGATAAAATGCCAGTGCAAGTGACCCTTTAAACCCCATGATTTTAACACAAATTCCGGCCGGAAAGTCTGGTATTGGGATCCTTCTAAACTCCTCAGTATCCAAATCAAATGACACAATAAACTTCTGAATACCTGATTTTCCAGCACTATTAGCTAACCAATGCAATCCTCCATTGATAACCACACCATTCTGTCCTTCATGTGTCACACAAGCCCCAATACGTGTTTCAATCACTCTCCAACAAAAAGTCCTCCATGAGAAGACCTCAGCCATCACAGCAGGCGATTGATCCTTTTCGCAGCCGAAACTCACTATTCTTACAACTTTGTAATCATTTTTTTTGCGATCAAATCCAAACCCAGGCGAGACCATCCAAAAGGGTCTACGAGAATCATTGATCCTTGGTCTAGGGAGACAAGAATACTGCTTTCTAGCAATATTCCACAAAACAAACCCTCTCGCATAACAAGAAGAGATATCAAGACAGACTAGACCATTACAAGAACCAACAATTTTTGGGAACCTAGTCAAGCAGCCCAACAAAGGAACTTCAACATCACTTATTTGGTTATTGTTTAGGAGAAAAGAACAATCAGACCCATATGGGTTAGAATGACGGACGAAAAACGAGAAATGGCGAGAAGAACGGCGAAGATGGGCGGAAATGAAAGCAGGGGACTTGATCAAAGCAGAGAAGGGTTTAGAAACGGATTGGAAACGGGTCAAAGATTTGATGGGAAGTCTTGAGAGGATGTCAGTGAGGTTTTCTTGAGGCAAAGTGCCTTTGTTAGCCATTAATTCTCTTAATCTTCGCTTGCTTCTCATGCGAGGAGGGGGGCCTAATGGTGGTGAGAAAATTGAGTTTTTTTCTTATATATATTTATACATGAATAGGTTTTTATTAGGGTTTGGAAATTGGAGGAAATGCATAGACATTTTGAGTTTTTTTTTTCTTTTTCTAACAAATTATTAATAGGCACAAACCCTTTTTATGGAATTTGAAATGATTTTTTACTCTTTTATTTAACTTGTAATGTGTGCTTGAGTGATGATGATGAGAGTTCAAAGGACTCTTATTAAAACTAAGCATTTATTATATTTGAAATTGAATGAAAATTGTATTAATTGTTTTTGAAGTTGAGAAAAATAAATAATGTTTAATGTTTATAAAAACTTTTTAGATTTTTTATGATGGTAATAAATTATAGGTAGAGTGATTGAGTTGGATTCAACAATAGTCACAATTCCAAAATATAATAAATGCAAAAACATTAGCCCAAGGCAAGATCATTTGATAAATTAGGTGGGAAGGCTCGAGCATTAGCTTTAGGCAAGTCCATTTTGATGAACCAATGCTTATAGAACTAGCTCGGTAGATAAAGATGGTGAAACTGTGGGAGAGATTGGGTGGCTAAAAAAATTTGGAGGTGGATGGTGATGAGGCCAAGTCATATGATTTATTTGTTATTGTGTTTTAAAAATATTTTTTAGAAAAAGTGAGAATTTATTTATTTATATTTTTTCTATTAAATTAAAATATTTTTAAATTTTTAAATTATTTTCATGTACTAATATTTTAAAATTATTTTTTAAAAAAATAAAAAAATATTATTTTAATATATTTTATAAATAAAAAATAATTTTAATCGCACTAAAAACAAGTATATAAACTTCTCTCTCGAATTGTGATGCCTATCGCTATCATGTTGGCTAGGAAGTAGGAACTGGTTGCGGGTTATATTTTATTTATAAATAAACCCGCAACCAGTTCTACTTCCTAGCCAACATGATAGCGATAGGCATCACAATTTCGAGAGAGAAGTTTATATATATATATATATATATATATATATATATATATATATATATATATTGAGTGCATTCTTCAACATTTTGTAATATATTTTATTATTATTATTATTGATTTGGATTTGTGTAAAATATTGATGATGGTTGTTTGAGATTATGGTAGTGTTTGTTTCTCATTATTTTCAAAGTAATTTTGGTTTGGAAATACATCAAAAATAATATTTTTAATTTTTTTAAAAAAGTTATTTTTTAACATTAACACATTAAAATAATCTAAAAAATTAAAAACAAATATTTGAAACAATGAAAAAAAATAAAACTTTATTTTTTAAAATACATATTTAAAACACAAAAAAAATAACATTAAATCAAGCTAGAAAAAAATGGACTTGGCTTTTAAGAAAGTAATTCAGATAAAACAAAAATTGAAGGCCAAACACCCTGGATAATAAACTTCAAAAAAACAAAAAACAAATGGAGGTGCGGGGAATCGAACCCCGTGCCTCTCGCATGCGAAGCGAGCGCTCTACCATATGAGCTACACCCCCGTACGATCATTTAACAAGACAATAGTGTTTAATTATATATGAAAGTGATGAACTTCTTGGCAACGAGACCAAGAAAATGTTTTTACCTTTTTCTTAAAACTTGAAAGATTATTGTTTTTAACGATTTATAGGCAACACAATCTATAGAATTTAAAATATCCTTATAATGTTTTGTACGAAGAAAATGATAATCACGTTGATGTAAATATAAATATAATTTATAATTTATAATTTTGAAGGATATTTGTGTGCTCTTGGTTTTGTTAAATCATGTTCTAGAGCTGAGTTAATTATATCTTCTTCTTTTCAAATTCTTTAAGAAGTAGAATTACCTAATTCTTTTCAAACCGCATTAACTTTTCAAATTTGGGAATCATGTAATTGCATCAGAAACACCATAATTAAAAAAAATTATGAAGTTGAATACCCATGAAAACCAACCATAAAAAATGATAAAATTGAAGACCTATAAAACTTTATCAAAAAAATCAAGAAAAAATTTAAGAATCAAAATAATAGCGATCAAATTAGAAAAAAAATATATGATAAATTATAGCTGAAGAGCTAAATTGAAAACAAAATTTTTTTTATAAGAAATCTAAGAAGGAAAATAAAAAAATCAAAAATAATTAAAAAAAATCAAAAAATAAAAGGAACAAACATGTACTTTTTAGATATGAGAGAAAATAAAAGGGAAAAAATTATCGATGACAAATTGTACATCAACCATTGTCACGCGATGCCTCCCACATGATAAGCATGCGTTAGCTAGTGGTTTGTTTGAATAAAAACTAATTATCTAGTATGTATGTATATATATATATATATATATATATATACACACACATATAAAACCCTCCATGAACTAGAATTCACAACAAGACTATGTAAAAATACTAAATTGAAAACAATTTTTTGTTTATAAGAAATCTGAGAAGGAAAAAATAAAAAATCAAAAGAATTAAAAATATCAAAAATAAAAGGAACAAACATGTACTTTTTAGATATGAGAGAGAAAATAAAAGAAAAAAATTATCGGTGACAAATTGTACATCAATCATCGTCACGTGATGCCTCCCACATGATAAGCACGTGTTAGCTAGTGGCTTTTATGAATAAAAACTAATTATCTAGTGTGTATATATATATATAAAAAAAAAAACCCTCCATGAACTAGAATTCACAAGAAGACTATTTAAAAATACTAAAATGCCTCTTTACACATGTTTTATTGGAAAAAAAAACATCCTTTTATTATATTCTATGAAATGAAAAGACAAACAAAACAATTTTAAAACTTTTTAACTTTACAAATTAAAAAAATGAAAAAAAAAGCATACCTATTCTCTAACAATATTTCAATGATAAATAGCACATAGAAAAGATCAAATTATCATCAACAAAAAGACTTTCAATTTTTTGTGCATGTTTGCAGTGTGGTTAATATTATTTTTTAGAGTGATTTTTCATTTAGAAATTCATTAAAATAATATTTTATTATTTTTTAAAAAATTATTTTTAACATCACCACATGAAAATAATCTAAAAACATCAAAAATTTAATTTAAAATAATAAATAAAAACAATTCAATTTTTTATAATGACAAACAGAATGACAAAAAGGACCTAAAATACTAAGCTAGACCGACAATAAAATAATGTGAGTTGGTGAGACGTGACTTGAGAATCAAACAAAAAATTAAAATTAAAATTAAAATTATTTTTTTTAACAAAAAATAGTCGGGGCAAGTCCAACGGGAGAGGCATCCCGGGAGGGAAAGCTATATTTTCAAATATTTTAGCTTCTTTTGCTCTATTTCATGTCTCCAACAGGGAGAGGCATCTTGATAGGCAAAATACCTTTTCTTCAACCGAGTTGGAGGGGGGCGGCGGCGCAACAGGGAGAAGAGAAGGATGGTAGGGTTTTTTAAGTGTGAGATGGAGGGGAACGGACGGGGTTTTTTATACTAATTATTATTATTAGTTATTATTATTATTATATAATAATAGTTAGTATTAAAAATAGGGGTATTAATTTGTAATTAATTTGATTGAATTATTTGTAATGAAATGTATTTTAATTAATTATGTTTGAACTTATTGGTTATTTGTTAATGTAATCATTTTGTTTTTTTTAAAATTTTTATAACACTCAAAGATAATAAGTAACATTAATTAACTTCAAATACAATAACCATAAAAAAACTACAATTACTTGAAAAATATAAAATAAGTAGCTTAAATTTCAAATATTGCGGGTCTTTTAATTATATTTAAATTCATTTTTTTAAATTTAAATATAATTAAAAAAATTGTTGTTGAAGGTTTTTTCAAAAGTAATTATTTAATTATATAATTTACTCCCATTAATTATATAATTAAATGTTTACTTAAATTATATACAAAATAATTGAATTTTATTTAAAATAAGATAATAAATAATTCTCCAAAATAGCTCTTTACCTATTATTTGGCTCTTCAAAATAACTGATGACATTGTAATTGCCGTCACAATTCAAAGATATATATAATCTGGAAATCGTGGTCAACCAGAGCACACAGCAGTACAGCACACAATGAATCATATATAATTAAATAACAAAGAGATGCATCGTTGAATACTGCATATCAAAACCTTTCATCTCCAACTTGTTTCAGATATTTATATGGAAGGAAGTAAAGCTTCAAGCTCAGATTAAGCATTGAACCATAAACACAGGGCCTGAAAACGTCTGGCCATCATCAAAATTCCCTCCCTCCTTTGAACAAGGTTTAGGACTATGCAGCCATCAAGAAAAGCACCGTACCAGGAAACTCTTGTCCCCCCTGTTCTTGAGTCTGTTAAAACAAAGGATTCTGCAAAATGGGAAACCAGAGAAGAAATGGATATGGCGGATTCCAAGGAATCGACCGGCTCCCAAGAACCACTTAGTCCGGCAGCTCGTTTGCTTCATGCACCACGGTTCAACTGTACTATTCTCGCAGCTATTGGATGCAAGACTAACATCAATCCTGGTGTTATCAAGATGGGCTTGGAGCAGACTTTGATGAAGCATCCTCGTTTCTCCAAAAAACTGGTAAGATTTACAGACCATGCTGTTTCATGTGCCACTCCCAGTTTTTGTTTTGATTTGATCTTGTTCTACTCTTAAAGTTGTTGTATCCCGTGTTTGCTTGATTCACCTGCTACATAGATTTGAAATTTATCTGTGTTGCCGCCCTCTTTTTCCCTCTTAGGCTACAAATTCTTCATGTGAAATAATTTGATCGGTCGTCATGACTGGTCAAGAATTACTCCGACAAATTGCTCTCCACCTTAGGTTAAATTGACTATCTGTGCTACTCGGTTCAAATATTGATCTCTGTGTTGGGTTTTTTTTTCTCTCCTTTCAATGTGAAAATAAAGGTGATTGATGATAACAAGTGTGGCTCGAAATTGAAATGGGAAAGTACTGCAGTGAATGTAGAAGATCATATTATCGAGCCAGATCTGGATCCATGTATGGACTCACCTGACCAATTTGTTGAAGACTATATCTCGAACCTTAGCACCATTCCTCTGAACCTCTCAAAACCATTATGGGAAATGCACATCCTGAACGTCAAAACATTGGATGCTGAAGCTATTGCAGTTTTCAGGATCCACCATTCCCTTGGTGATGGTGCATCACTGATCTCTCTTCTTCTAGCTTGCACCCGACAAACTTCCGACCCGGATGCGCTACCTAGTATCCCGGCACGACAGCGGGCGGGATCTCATTTTTCAGGGGGGGTTTGGTGGTTGTTTTTTGCCATTTGGACAATGTTGAGATTGATTTGGAACACTTTGGTTGATTTGGTTTTGTTTTTGGCAACAATGTTATATCTGGAAGACACCAAGACTCCTCTGAAAGGTGCGTATGGGGTTGAGCTAAAGCCCAAGAGATTTGTACATCGGACAGTTAGCCTGGATGACATTAAGCTTGTGAAGAATGCGATGAACATGGTAAGTAGCCCCCCTTCTTATTGGCATAAGATTTATAGCTAAAACTACGTTAATTTTCCTTTTGTTGTTGGATTTTAGTAGACCATCAATGATGCTATAATGGGAGTGACACAAGCTGGTCTTTCACGATACCTCAATCGAAAATACGGTGAGTGTTTCTTCATTTTGTTCAAGCAATTAGCAATTCCTCAGTTCTTGTAGAGTTTGTGATCTGCACAGTAGGTCTCGAGTTCGAGTTAGGAATAGTTAGGGTTTAACTCGCTTTACTTGGGCTCATAAAATGCATTTTCAAAGGGTATGACTTTCTCGCATCTAATAAAAAGAAAAGTCTGCAACCTTTTCCTATCATGTAAATGGTGGTCGATAGACTAGTTCTATGCTGTGACAAGTTCTGTAGGGGTGTGTTCTCTGATATTTTTGAGTTTCAGCAGCAAAAATAAATGGTCAACATCTTAAAAAGTGGGCTTCAAATTAGCAGGTGATCAGAGTGAGATTGAAGATGTAGAAAATGGGAAGAAAAATAAAATCCCTAAGAACATACGTCTCAGAGCATCTGTCCTGGTCAATGTAAGACCTACTCCAGGAATCCAGGTTAGTGTATCCATTTTTCTGTAGAAAACTGGGAAGAAAAATAATATCCCTAAGAGCATAATGATTTTTCTTATTTTCTTTTCTAATTATCTTTTTTTTTCTTCTAACAAGCAGGCTCTGGCTGATTTGATGGCGAACGAATCCAATAATCCCAGATGGGGATGGGGTAATCGGATCGGATACATCATCCTCCCTTTCGCCATTGGCCTCCAAGATGACCCGTTAGAACACATTCGAAAGGCCAAAGCCATGATTGATCGGAAGAAGCTATCGCTGGAAGCTACTTTCTCATTTCACAGTGCCATGTTAGTGATCAAGTTATTCGGGGCCAAGGTATATATTCTTTTCTAGCAGAGATTGTCAAGTTCTTACGCTGCAGTTCTTGATTATTCTCTGACAATGTCAGCAGGCGTCTGCTGCCATGGCCCGGAGAGTTGTTTCCAACACCACACTGGCATTCTCAAACGTGGTCGGTCCGGTGGAAGAAATTAGCTTTTATGGACACCCAGTGGCTTACATTGCTCCGAGTGTTTATGGAAGTCCCCATGTAAGTAGCCCAAGCAAACTCCAGCAGAAGGATAGTTTCTTTTATTGTTGATTTCATGATGAACTCTCACTGGGCAGGCGTTGACGATCCATTTCCAGAGCTATGGCAGTAAAATGACGATTGTATTAGCAGTTGATCCAGATGTGATTCCTGATCCTCATGAACTCTGTGATGATTTGGAGAAGTCTCTTGAGATCATTAAAGATGGTGCTCTGGTGATTTAGAGAACTCGATCCTTCCCGGTGAAATAATCTATCAGAAGATCGATGTTATCGATTCGAGTTCAGAATCACAGTTTTAGCGTGTTTATATTAAAAATAATTTTTTTTAAAAATAAAAATAAAATATTTTTTAAATATTTTTAAACTAAAAAAGATTAAAAAAATAAATTTCAATACATTTCCAAACATTGAGATGCTTTGTAGAATTCATTTGAAACTTGATTTGCTAAGGGTGGTTTGAACTATTTCTGTTAAGGTGTAATGAGTTGATGTTAATCCATTGCTCAACTCCCCCTACTAACCTCAAATTTTCTCCCCTCTAGGAAAAACATTATAAAATAAACTAGGTTAATATTTAATAAGAAAACATTCTTTTTATAAAATAAATATTAATAAGAAATTGTTTGTTGTATGAAGAAAAGGAAATACAAGTATATTTTGCTTAAATATACAAGAGGTACATTGTATTTATAAGAGATTTTATAATATTACAATTGTATAAGATTTTCATAAGTATATCAAAGTTATTTTAAAATTTTTGTTATTTTTATTTTCTACTTTAAATTACAAAAATTTAGTGTTTTTAAATCATTTTCATGTATTGATTTCAAAAATAATTTTTCAAAAAAAAAAAAATATATATATATATATATTTGATGCATTTCTAAAAAAGAAAAAAAAACATTTTAAAAAACAACATCAACTAACACATAAACATCTTAAAGGAACCTAGTTAAAGTCAAGGCCGAGCATAATAAATTTTATTAGGATTGAGCTTATTTTCTTGCTTCAAGCTCCTCGTAAATAGGAATTAGGCTCGAGTCTTGTTAATACTACTTAAGTTATTGTTTAAAATATATTTTTTATTTTTTTTAAAATCTATATTTTACATTAAAATAATTTGAACACACTAAAAATAATTTATATTTATATTTTTAAAAAAAAACCTGAAGTATAAGTTTTGTTCTTTTTTATTTCATTTTTTATTCCAATTAATAGTGTATTATTAATTTGTTGCCCTCATTAATTAGTTTTTTATATCTATATTTTTCCTGTTTGCTATCTTTACTCCTTTTGTTTTTAATATAATCCAAATAAAATTAATTAGTCTAATTGATTATCACTAAAACATATTTGCAACATAAAAATATTTTACTAGAAAAACAATATAAATCCCATGTCACTGCGCGGGCACCGGAACTTCTTTTTCTCGATCTTTCTAGTTTTCCTATCTTCACTTCAGTTCTAAAAAACATAAAACCCTCGAACGAAAGATAACTCCTCGTCTCACACTCACCGAGTCAACTCAGTCTAAGAGAGCAAAAACAACCCATTAATGGCAATAATCTCTGATTACGAAGACCAAAACGTCAAAAAATCGTCGTCGTCGTCGTCACCCTGTACTTCTCCCAAGACGTCGACGTTTACGGCAACATTTAATCCACAAAACCCCATAAGGATTGTGGAGACGGTTATTGACTTCGTGGCGAAAGAGACTGATTTTCTTGAGAAGGACACGGCGGAGAAGGAAATCCTTGACGTGGTGAAGAGGGCAGTGGAGGAGAAGAAGAGGAAGAAGGCGGAGGAGGAAGCGAAGGTTAAGAGGGAGAACAAGAGGTTGAAGAAGGAGGAGGAGAAGGTAAATGAGGAGAAAATAGAGGAGGGGGAGGATAAAGAGCAGAGTGCAAAGAGAGGTAAATTAAAAACGGGTTTTGTTTAGTTTTGCGTATCCTGTTTTTTTATTATTGTTATTGGTTAATCTGTTAAAGTTTGTAAAATTTTTATGTCTAGTTTTGTTTGTAGTAAAGGATTGAAATGTAGGAGTTTCGGAATGGTCGGGAGAGAGTAAAGTCTGAGCTTTTTGGTATTTTTCTAATGGGGTTTAAGATTTTGAAGGAGAAGGGTTGTTCCTGTTGTGAATATAGTGAATTTCGGTGCTCTTAATGGTGTAGAAAGTTGAGAATTGAAGGGAAAAAGATTAGGGTTTTGAACCATTTGTTTTGGATAAGTATCTTAATTCAACTTCTTTAGAGTAGTCAGTTGTTCAGTTCTGCTCTTTGTGAATTTGCTTGGCGGTGATGGTTGTGAAATTGCTTAATTATCAGTTACTAATTTCGATTGTTTTTTTTTTGTTATTAAATGATATTTTGTTGAACATAGAAGGGTTAAAGTTTGACATTCTGTTAAATCTTGATTAAGTTTTGGATTTTATGCGATGAGAACTACATAAGATGTTGAAAGTGTCCGTTTATAAAGAAGGTGTTGTAGTTGATGAAAATGGTTGATATGTAATAGGAGTTTGTTGATAAATTAACTTAACTGCAGCCTATTTCCTTGCAATCCAGATATATGTTTTATCTAAGACTTCACGCAAGTCTATGCGTAGCAGGTTGGTATACTCCAGCTTTGAGTTTGTAGTTCTATGTAGTTTTGGCATGAATGGCAGGATTTGCATTTTGCAATTACATGTTTAAGCGAGCATATGCTCCCAATTGGCTGATGAACCATTTACGTTAATTGCTTCAAATATCTAGGACTTCCATGCTAAATGAAGATGAGCATGTTAGACATCTTTATTGCTGATATCTTTGAAGTTTGAAGGAAAGATGTTCATTGCTTGTTTTACATCTCCCTTGCTGATTCTTGTTTATAATGGGCAGTTCCAAATAAGGGAAATGGTCTTGATCTGGAGAAATATTCCTGGACACAGACCTTGCAAGAGGTTACTGTACAAGTTCCAGTCCCTTCTGGAACTAAATCAAGATTTGTTGTATGTGACATAAAGAAAAATCATGTAAAAGTTGGACTCAAGGGTCTGCCCCCAATAATTGAGGTAAGTTTGCATGCTCACTTGTCTGTTCTTTTATGAATTGTCCCCTGGTGAACTATCTTCGGTTTGTTCAGGTAGTTTTCTGTCATAACTCTGTATTCAAATACTTGCAGGGAGAGCTTTATAAGCCTGTCAAGGTTGATGATTGTTATTGGAGCATAGGTATGCTAGCTACACCAGTCAGTGAATTTACTAATGGAATTATCTTCATGGCTAAAGACAATATTTGAAAATTCGTAGCAAAAACTGAATTATATAAAGAATTGAGCATTTTTCCTTTGGTGCATTGTTTTCAATTTTGTTGCCCCATCAAGAGCTGTCAGATAATTGTGAGTTATTTATCATTTATACCATTTACTGTCACCAGAGGACCAGAATACCATCTCAATCCTTTTGACAAAGCATGACCAAATGGATTGGTGGGAATCTTTGGTGAAAGGAGATCCAAAAATTGATACTCAGAAAGTGGAACCTGAAAACAGCAAACTATCTGATCTGGATGGTGAAACTCGGCAAACTGTTGAAAAGATGATGGTAAATTTTTGTGCCTTTTCCATTCTTGATGGTGCATTGGTGCCTAGCTCTTCCATCTTGATTAGTGGAGTTTAGGCTCTTATAGTTGCTTAATTGACACGGCATCTGGTTGTGCTTGTCCATCCTCTTGCTTGGTAGTTGTGAAAAAATGACGTTCTTAGTTTTTGTGATTTCTGATGTTTCAATTTCCTCTTTTTTCTGTGCAGTTTGATCAGAGACAGAAGTCTATGGGCCTTCCAACCAGTGATGAGATGCAGAAACAGGAGGTTCTGAAGAAGTTCATGGCTGAGGTGAAACTACAACTCTCTCAAACTTCCCTCCATTGCATCCCTAGTTTTCACTTGACCTCATTCATCACTTCATTAGCTAACCTGTCATTTGATTTTGATTCGTTTCAGCATCCGGAGATGGATTTCTCAGGGGCAAAGATTGCATAAAATGGGAGTTTTTGTGTCTGCTGTTTCGAAATTGGGCCAAGGTGTCTACTGTGATCTAGCTTGTGTCTTCTTGATAGGCTTGAATGGTTGAACCATCTTAATAGCTTAGCATTTCTCTTTTGGTCACTGGCTTCGAAATAGCTGATCGATACATCCTCATAGCAAGTTTGTAAGTTTTTTTTTTTCTTGTCGAGACTTAAAAACTCCAGAGTGGCAAACTTTTCAGAGCTAGATATAGTAAAACTCACCTTTTTCAGGCATAATCATTAATGAGTCTTGCTCTGTATCTCGTGAACCCTTCCTTCAGTGTCTGCTGTAGCTATAATGGACTGGAATGGTGGTTGTTTCAGGCTTTGATATACCTGACAAACTAGGAGCCCGTTTTGGAAAGGCGGTTGTGGTTGTTTTTTAAAGTGTTTTTCATTTAGAAATACATCAAAATAATATTTTTTTTATTTTTTTAAAAATTATTTTTAACATCAGTACATCTAAAAACACCAAAAAAAATTCATTTAAAATTTAAATTTTTTTTGGTCAAATGCCGGTTTAACCGCAATGCTAAACAGGCACTAGATTAAGGTCGGGAAAGAAAAATTCAACCCGATTTGATTTCATGTTTTAAGGTTGTTTTTATATGTTTTTAGGTTGATAAATAGATTTTTGAGGTAATGTGAGAGTGTTTGTGTTTATTTTTTGTTAAAATCTCTACTTGATTTTCCAGCCACTACTATGGTTGTTGGACTCTAGACAGACAGATAATGTATCACCTAATTTATTAATTTTACCTCTTAAAAAAAGTATAGGGTCCAAGAGAGTGGGCTTTTTTTCACAAGCCCAAAGGTGTTGGGCTTTTAGGCCTACCCACCTAGGCTTTCCTATGGGTTTTTTTCCAATTATTTTAAGTCCTTTACTTGGGGTGCACCATAAATTTATTAAAAAAATGTATTAGACATTGTCAAGCCCTTGGCTTGAATCACTGATTCGAAGAGTCGTGATACAACATATAAGATTTTTAATGCATTCCCCCCTCTAAGTTTCTTTTTTTAAAAAATATAATTTAACCCCCTTTGTTATCATTGATTTTTTTTTATTTATTTAACTTCAAATAACTAAAAAACAATTTCATTGTTTTTATCACTTAGCTTACAAAAAATCATGCCTGAATGGGATCGTACTTTGACCCTGGATTCTTAAATTTTTATTTGTTTATTTAAGTTGATTGAGATGAACATAGTATGCCATCTCAAAAGTTTTATCTTAAAAGTCTTTCATAACTCTCTTTTTTTGCTTCTAGATTTAATTTGATTTGTGGTTGATTAAGACCTAATGAAGGTCCAATGATGGTTAATCATTTATTTTGATATACTAATTGAATTTTTAATTATCTTTTTAAAGTATTTCATTGTATATAGATAAAGATGATATTGTTTATATATTTTTTAATGCAGCTATATTATTAGTTTTCCCTACCCACAACGAATGGAAACACAAGTCTGTCTCACCTTCTCCTATTAGTTCTCCAGATCTCTTCTTCGACATCCTCATCGTCGAGGTTCATTGTTAATGGCAAAAGAGCCACTTATACTTGGATGAATATCCCATAAATTTTATTTCATTTTAATTCTTTATTTACCTCGCTGCCTTCTACTTTTACTCAAATAAGTGTGTTTGGGATGTAAAATGCCATGTTCATGTATAATTCCCTCTATATTTGAAAAATCGAGTATTTGAGTATATTATATTGTTATTAAACTTAATTTAATTCAGCAATCGATATGATCATTTATTGAATTAAAATATCATTTCGATTAGATTATATATAGAATTAAAATTGAGAGATCTGTTTTGATCTTATAAGAAAATAAATAAGATTTGATCTTATAGTCAGATATTTTTTAGATTATTTTGATGGATAGGTGTTATAGATATTTTTAAAAAATATAAAAAAATATTATTTTGATATATTTTAAAGTAAAAACACACCATCACTACTATACTCTAAAACAATTATAACTTTTTTCTAATGATTGAAACATGATCAGGATTGGATTACATGTAGAATTAAATCGAGAGAACCCGTTTGATCTTCTTTTTTTTAAAAAAATTAAAAAAAAGAAGACGTGGTCTAATTTTTCTTGGAAAAGAAAAGGACATTGGAGTACAAGTTGTTTGGATTTCTATTTTAAATCGGGCCCATCTAATCTCCACCTCGAATTTCGAGCCAGTCATCTGCCGAAACATGCAGTGCTGGAGCATGAGGACAGTTGATGTCGTAGGTGATGTCATTGAGGCAGTTTCTCGACAAGACACTTTTTTCGGAGTATGATTATATTCTTATTTTTAAAAATGTTTTTTTTTATTATTTTTGTAAAATTATTTTAATATCAGTATATAAAAATAAAAAATAAAAACTAAAAAATTGATTTAATTTTTTAAAAAAAATATTTTTAAAACACAATAACAAATACCGTTAAATGAATGAAGATCTGGCGGTGGAGGAAGTGGGGGTGGTGTCTCCGTGGTGGGAAGCCCACCAGTGTAATAATGAAGGGGATGAAACGACAAAATGTGGAGGTGAAAACAAAGCGAACCTTCACTTTCAGAACTGTGCGTAAGGCAACAGCAGAGTGACACGTCGTCGTATAAGTCCCTGTCGACACGCCCCTTTCCATGAAAAGGCATGGGACTACCCTGACGGACCTTCTCCGGTGTCCTATCCTGGGGTAGGTCGCTGCTGTCAAAGGCCGTATTCATTTCAGAGCCCGCACTTTCGCGAAGGATTCGTGGAGTTTTGCGCCACATGCAGTGTTCTTCCCTGTAAAGTTTTTTATTTCTTGTTAAGGAAACCCTACTCCATTTTAGATGTGTAATCATACTCACGAATGAGTGGTAGCCTTGATTTTGTGTAGATTGAGAGCTGCTCTGCTTATACTTTTATGTGATTGGTGATTTTTGAATGGCTGTTTTAGTTGTTTTTAAAAATATATTAAAAAATATTTTTTTTATATTGATATGTCAAGATGATCTCAAAATATTAATTTTTTAAAATTTAAAATAAAAATAAAAATTTAATTTTTTTTCAAAAAATGATTTTTAAAACGCAGTGTCAAACATCTCTTTAAACATGTACCCTTGATTTTTGTAGAAAAAAGAATAATTAGAACTAGCTGCAAGGATGGTTTTTGTAGCTTGTTTTGTCGAAAAAGTTGTTATATATATATATTGAGTTAATTTTATTTATTTGCTTGGTTTTTGGCAGAAATCAACTATTTTCTTGATAAGCTTAACCAGGCAATGTTTTTCTTAAATTAATAAGATTCAAATGGGAGTTCAGCTTTTTTCCCATGAAAATATAGACTATTTTTCAAGGTTTCAGGAGAGAAGAGGAAGAAGAAAATGACCTTTTTCAAGACTTTTATCATCTTCTAGAATATATACATGTATAAAACAATACAACATCCCAATTTTTGGTGGCCATAAAATTTTGGGGATTTATTGTGACTAGTTATCTATATTTAATCTCTTAGAATATCATTACTTGTCTCTAGAACAAAGTCGCGATTCCTTTTGTCATTTTTTTTTATAAATATGGTACAAATCCATATCCATCAACAAGATCAACTTAGTTGATTTATCCATCAATTCTAACAAAAAAAAACATACATGCAAACATCAGTAAAGAATAAAGATATGATAATGAATATACTTCAATATAATTAACATAACTATGAGTTATATTTGTTTTTGTGATGCAATTTATGTTTTATCCCAATTACAAATTTAAAAATATTTGATTAATCAAAACATACCATACTATCACAGTTTTACATTAGTCATTTAATGTCCTCTACAACATGGGTTTTTTTTCTTCAAAAAGTTTTTAGGTATGCATACTACTTTAATGTGTATTTTTAACATAAAATTAGGCGTAGATTGAAAAGTCAATATAAGCATCTAACTAGATAAATCAATAACAACTCATTTTCTTTAGAAAACAAATGTTGACAATAACCAAAAGACAACAAAAAAATAAATTGAAGATAATCACCATACCAATATTTTTTTCAAACAAAACAAATGGTCGCAAAATGATAAAATTACATGAAGCCAAATCCCAAACAAATCAAATGTTCAAAATATGAATTCATGAGAAAAAGAATCCAAAAAAATAAGGGCAAAAAAATAAGCAATTAGAGTGAAATAATAACTTTATCAAAATATCTAATAATAATCTATGCAATTTTTTTTTGTTAGCAATAACTAAAAGAGAAAAAAAAAGATAGACATATATCAAGATAATTTGTTTTTTATGTCCACTAAACTTATTTATTAAAATCAATCAAAGATAATATAAATAAAAACACATATGAAACCAAGTTAATAAGATAAAAGGGAAAATATGCATGATCGAACATACTCGAAATATTATTTCAAAAGAACAATTTTCTTACAAACCAAAACTTATATTTACAAGATAAAATAAATAAATATTTTTTTTTAAAAATAAAAAAACTTCATATGAAAAAAAAAACTTGCAGCTCATGGTCTACGCAATTAGATCGAGACAGAATGATAGAATAGAAATTGAAGGTAAACAAAAAAAATATTATATATATATAATGATAAATCATAAAATAAATCGATGGGAAAAAAAGATTCATAGCCGTATTAACACTTAAAACCTGTTATATGTATGACTAAATTGAATACATGACAAATAGAAAAATAGTGAGACCGAATCTTGAGCAAATCAAACACTTAAGGATCTAGCCAGGAAAAAATCGACCATATAAAAAATATAATTAAAGAGAATAAGTATTAAAGTTGAAAAAAAAACTTTGAGGGCATTTACAAAAATTAAGTTGGACGGGTTAAATAAAAAAAAACTTCAACAAAAGGAAAAAGAAATAAAAAGAATAAGAGTTGAATTTAAAAAAAAAAAACATAAACTTTGATTTTAGTATTTTCTATGAAAAGACAAAAATACTCTACCCTAAACATTTAGAAATGAAAAATCCACCTGATAATCAATATTAAATTATAGCATTTTGTTTTAAAAATATTTTTGAATAATTTTTTTATTTTAAAATTAAAAAAATTGATATTTTTAGATTATTTTCATATATTGATATCAAAAAATAATTTTTTAAAAATAAAAAATCATAATTTTGATTTCATTTTTTAAATTAAAAAAATATTTATTTAAAAACAAAATCAACTACACTTCTAAACATAAAGAATCTAGACACGGACAATGGATTTACAACATGATTTTAAGATATGTTATTAAACTTTATCAACTCTATTTATTTAATTATGCATAGCATAATTGGGGGACAATGAACTTACGATAAAGTATAAGATTTTAAAGGTGGCAGTAAAAGGACACTTGTGGGGTCACTTCAGACTTGAAATGGCTTTCACACTCATTTATATGTATTTTACACTGTCTTGTCTCACGCATGATCCAACAGAGACGACAAGACGTCGAGATGCAAACTTTAATGCCTTTCGTTTTATTTACTACTTTATTTTCTAAAATGTTGTTTTGTTTAACATTGAAAATAATCTAAAAAAAATTAATTCAAAATTCAAAATCTAAAATTTTATTTTTTAAAAAAAATATTTTTGAAACACAATGATAAAAAATATCTTAAGACAATATAGATTGAATTAGAGTAAAAAACAAGTTTCATATAAGTAAAATAAGATATATATATATATATATATATATATGTTAAAATTAAAGTTGAAATAATTTTATAAATAAAGAAAGAGAGAGAAGCAATGTCAAAATTCGCAAGGCACCAATAATTATAGACAGAACCGATATGAAATGGCAGGCCACTTGCCGCCTCTGAAAGAATTGCAGCTTTCTTAAAGTCCAAGTGGATCTCAAACAATCCGAGCAAGTCTTGAACGTGTCCATGTCCGTATAAAAGCTTCCAAAACCTAGAATTTAACTTATCTGCACTTGAAAACGAGAAGCGAGTGACGCGCACTTGACCATGACTACACGGCAGCGTTTCATTATTGTCATGGAAACATACATGACGTTCTGATTTGATATAGAGGGAACACATGTTTTTTTTTATCATTATTGAATATTTATTTATTTATTTATTTATTTTAAACTTTTTTCCCTTGTATTTTTAATTAAAGATATTTTTTCTCCTGTATTTATCTGTTTTTATACTAGAGCAAGAACCAAAAGCAACCTAAAGTAAATAAAATAAAATAAATTATAGTTCGGCTTGTTCTTTAGTATTAAACAAAGTTCATATACTAAAGTTGGAAAGCGAAACTGGATTGAGCTTGATTAGGTTTACGTATGACTAATTTAAACCTAATTAAGCTCGATGGATTTATTTTATTTTATTTTATTTTATTTTGCAAGGGAAAAGGAAACACGAACTAGATTAACACTTATCAAGAGGTTCCTCCGCGTGCCTGGAGGTGGAGGCCACAGCCGCTCTTTCCTTTGGCGTTTGTTTAATTTATTTCTGGTTTATTTACACGCGTTTTGCTCCAAGTCAAATCAAAATTTTAAAATTAAAATTAATTTATAAACTCAAAGACTTTTTTTTTACCATGATAGCCGAGCAGAAAACAAATATATATAAAAAATTAAAATTTAATTTTTTAATTAATTTAGCATTTAATGATAAAATAAAAAATAAAAAAAATATTACTTTTGTGAATCGAGACAGCCCATTACACCTACAAACAAGTGTATGGATTTTCTAAAGTTCAATAACATGATTTCTTTTTTTCATAAAATAATTTTTTGACCATATAATAAAAAAAATAAACAATCAAAATCGAGTCCAAATTAAAAGAAATAGGACACCAAACCCATACAAATAGACCAAACTCATATTTCTTTTGTAATAGAATTAAAATATAAAATACATAACCCAAAACATTCTCAATTCAAATCCAACTCCAGTTAAGGATTAATACATGACTCTCAAAACTAGAAGGACTAAACTCTAAATTTATAAGAAAAATATCCTAACTTATAATTTGCTCATTTGTTCTGGGGCTAAATCGTACGACCGCTTCCTTAGGTATAGGATTCTTTTATGGACACCCAATGATTATAATAATATCATTTAAAATTGTGTTTCTTTATTTTAGTATAAGTGGAGATTTGATTCTTTCAATAATTTTTGAATTAATTTTAATTTCCTTCCATATTTTATATATATATAACGAAATCATGTATATCTCATGCTAATATCTAGAAAACAAATAGACATATTATATATAAACATACCAATTAAATCACCCTACAACTCTAATAATTAAACAAAAAAAATAAAATCCAACGGTATCAATTAAAATGAATTTAATTAGCCTCATTGTTCGTGTACTTGGGGTGGAAAAAGACAGAAAAATATATCAAATATCTGCGTTGATGAAAAGGGAAACAGACAAAAACATATCAAAATCATAAATATCAAAAATGCTGTATTCATACATGATGATGGGTCCAATTACTCTTATAACTCTATCGCTCCACTCACCCTCACATTTTCTTTTTTAAAAAAAATATTTTTTATTTTAAATTAAAAAAATTAATAATTTTATATTATTTTCATATATATGATGATGATGTCAAAAATGATATTTAATAAATAAATAAATATAATTTTTAATAAAAATATATTTAAAAATAACTTCAACCACACTCGAAAACAGTCACGAAAGCTATCATCATCAATTTCATGAGCTGAAGATGGAAAGCTAATGTGGACAGGAGTTGAAAAGTATTCTCTTTATGCATGATCGATCGTCTTCTTCAAATTCCAAGACAGGCTATGGTGGTGGGTTCGGTTTTGATAGGAACTCCCCCGCCATGGCCGCACAGAACCCTTCATCAACACAAAAACACAGTCAAAACACTATTACCTAAAAACACCCTTCATAATATTTTTAAATAATCCTGCTGGCCCAAAAAAAAATATAAATTCAAAACGCAATCTCTACCGCACTCCCCATCTCTACCATTTGTGGTATGCAAGGATTTTCAAAGCAGAAATCAAATTTGAGTTTGTGTATTCTAATTTCTACAGCTAATGTCTATGAATTATGCCAAATTAGAAATTGCTTACTTTTTGTCAACGTCAACTCGCTAGAAAGTAGAGACCAGCTGCTATTGAAATGAACATCCAGTTCATAATTACAATATGAGGGAGAATCCAGAAAATGCCTTGTCGTTTGGGCCATTGAAGGCAACAGGCATCCCTGTAATATTATTTCTTCTACAAAGACAGAAGGCACTACGAGACAATCCACTCCAGCTGTTTTTTTTTATTATTATTATTATATTGAAATGCCCATCCCTTTTTCACTAATTGATTCCTAATTTTTAGCACCAAATACAAAAATGAATTCCTTAAACTTATGAAATAAATAGCCTGTGATTTTATATAAAAAAAAACCCTTTTTTCTTAATTTATCATTGATAGTTATTTTTTATTTTAAATTATTTTTTATATATTTTTTAGATTATTTCATATTCTAGTGTCAAAAATAAAATACAAATTAAAAACAATAATCATTTTAATATATTTCTAAACGAAAAATATTTTAAAAAACTATCACAGTCACGGTCCAAATATAATGGAGGCAAAGCTGGCAAGAAATGGACTAAATTCATTTCACCTTCCTCCATTAACGTTAATTTTGGAGCTTTATCATAAAGAAAAAAGTAGTTCAACCAATCTCAGGTCAACATAATTAGTGAAAAATTGAAGATTAATTTTAATTTCAAATCACCAGGTCTGCCGGCCTCATGTCAATTCTCTTGGCACCCATCGTTTCATATTTGCATGATTCCATACCATCTTACCATAAAATAGTAAGGCCACTTTCATGAGCCTCTTAATCCACTTTAATCATCAAATCATCACAAAAATATTCTTTGCCCGTCAATATTTTCTCATATATCCTCGAATTTCCCAGCAAGAAATTAATTTCTGGTCGAGAAACTCCCATTTTCCCATTTAAATTCTACACGACTTTTATTTTTTTTTATTTTATATATATATATAAAAAAAAAAAACTTATTTTTTGTCAGCAAAGTCCACCAAAGCAAATGGCGGCTGCCAGGTGTTGGAAAATGGATTCACCACATGAATTTGCACACTACAAGCACACTAGAATTCCATGACAAAGACATCAAACATGAAGCTAGCTAGGTTAACCTAATTTAAACGTGTTCTTGAGAGGTTCCATACTTTTGCTCGAATGTTCTTCTCCTGATATGGAAATTTCAGGGTTTTTATTTTATTTTTTTGATGTACTTTTAATATTATTTTCCAGCCAATCAGGAAGTGTACATTCCTTACAACTCATTGATCAAGAAAGTGAGTGTAAGTATACTTCATCATTCTCTCTTTTCAAATGCATTATGGGTTGAAATTCTCTTGCATCTTTTCTCCTTTACAGCCCAACTCCATATATATTCCCACCACATTTTTTTCTTCTAACATTGGATGGAAAGCAATCATGAATTACAAAACTACGATTCTGGATGAGGGTATTGTGAATATTTAACACTGTGTTTTAAAAATATTTTTTAAAAAAATTGAATTATTTTATTTTATTTTTTAATTTTTTTTCTGTGTGTGTTTGCTAATATCAAAAATAAAAAAAATATAATTTTGATACGTTTCTGAATAAAAAACACTTTCAAAAACAAATATAACAACACTACCAAACATACACTTTTATATTCTTGCTTTCACATTAGCTTCTCATAAAAGCAGGCGAAAGTTGGATGCATTGCTAAATGCCAGGAAACTCATTGAAGAGTCAAATCTAATTAAGGAGGCTAATCAAGAGGATATTCCAGGCAACGGATAATTGTTAAAGTTTATTTTCCACTAGAAAATATTCTTTGGTGTTCAATTAATTTATAAGAGGAATTTTTTTTCTACAAATTGCGATTTATATTCACCACTAGCCATCCATGCATTGAAATTGATCGGGATTAATTTGTTTAAAGATAGATAATTTTTCTACATTGAAATTGTCTAATTTTTTTATAACTAGATTTGAAGCCAATATAAACCCTAATGAAACAAAAAAAAAAGTGTTCTTTTGGATGAAATGATCCAAGTGAGAAATAACGAATTTATTGGGGGTGTAATTGATAAAATGAACTACTTCGAGATGAAATTGAGAGTCATAAAAATGGTTTTACCCTTGTTTTATCCACCTGGTGCGAAGCATGGCTTGCATTCTTTTTGTATCATATGCATGATGAAGCTAATTAAACTCTTTTTAGACTCCATTAAATTAAATCTGCGTTTTGTTGTGGGTTGAATTTTTTTTAATGAAAAAACTAAGTATATAGATTTATTTAACATGTTTTTTTACATAAAAATATGTAAATTGAAAGGTTTATGCAGACATCGAATTCAATAAGTTAGCAATCATTTATGCTCATAAATGGACAAAAAAAATCATTAACGGTAACTAAATACTTGTATGAAAAGGTTGCGAGACAACTATAAATTAAAATATTTAATCTTGCAACTTAATATATTTACTTAATTGTGTTTAATAACTTTGTTTATTAAAATTATTTTTATTTAATGAAATAATAATATAAAAGGATACACACACACAATTAATTGAATAAAAAACAATATCTCATAAGATTGCACTTATTATAAATACTATTCAAAATATTTTTTTCAAAATTCTTAAAAATATATTTCAATTATATTAAACACAAATAGATTATAGATGAAATAGAAAAAATCTCTTTGAACATTAAATACATACAAAATACGTAAAAAAGGTAAATAAAAGAATCAAAGGGAAGTGATATTAATTTTAAAACTATTTAAAATAGCACAAAAAACAAAGCATTAAGTTTTTTCGCTCTGATTCCATTTTTTTTTAATTTTGTTCTTCGTAAAGAAATTTAATTCAATTATCTTTTAATTTGGCCCAAAAATATTACAATTGTGTAATATTAAAAAAAAGATTAAAAACACTCGAATAATAAATTCACAGAAATATAAGTGGGTGAAAAAACACATCATGTGGTATTTTCCATAACATAATATCCTTGCATTCAGGTTTCCACGTCATTGCTTCTCCAATACTTATTCTTTACTTTATGCTTTAAGTTTGAGAAAGCGACAAAAGTTAGGTTGACTCTTCAAAATAATAAATAATAATAAATAAAATCAAATTGCAGTGAGGGGGAATAGGGCTCACCACATTGAGAGAGAATTTGAATAATTTTGATCAAATTGGAATGCAGAATCTATCTACTCATCCTTTTACAGCTAATATTATTTTATTTCCCATCTCCATTTCTGCTCTTTTAAATATTAAAAAAAATATTGATTAATTAATTAATTAATTAATTAAACTAGATATTGATTTGTAATTAAACCTGTTTTAATATATATAAATATATATGTGATTTTTATAAAAATATTAATCCAATAAAATGCACATTAATGCAATAACTTAGTATTGTTTGACACTGTGTTTTAAAATTATTTTTGAAAAAAATTAAAAAAAAATGTTTTTGTTTTTTGTACTATATTAATTTTTTTAGATCATTTTGATGATAATATTAAAATTGATTTTAAAAATAAAATAAAATATTATTTTGATATTTTTTAAACAAAAATCATTTTAAAAAACAAATTTAGTCACACTATCACACAAGTCTAGAGCCGCTGCCCATGCTTTAAAAAGAACAAATTTTACGGCCATTGATATGCTTAAGAAATAACTTTAAAAGTATTTATGAAAATGATTTATCTCTCTGTTTTGAAATATTTTATAAATTATCTAAATATAATAATATCAAAAATAATTTTTAAAATTGAAAAATATTATTTTAATATATTTATAAATAAAAATTAAAAAAAAACAATATCAAATTCACTGGTATATACACGGTTATCAGGCTAGGAGGAGGTATGGAAAGGACTAAGGAGAAAGAACCGAGTAATCATAACGTTGCTAGAGCGTCATTACTGTCAGAGTTGTTTTCTAAAATGTTTTTTAAAAAAATATTTTTAATATTAGCATTAAAAATATCAAAAATAAAATTAATTTCATTTTTTTTTATAAAAAAAAACCCTTTTTAAAAATAATGCTTCTTCATAATTAATTTGAGCCCAGAAAAGTCGATGGGATGTCCTTTTCCTTCAGCTGTAATGATGCACACAGTACGATCATATAGACAATATATGTGTCTCTACCTGCCCTTTTTCGATGCAATGATTATTCTACAACTATATTATATAGTACACTCTCCAAATAATAATATAGTTTTTAAATGTAGCTTGATGATGACTGTATTAACTTATTAGGCGCAGAAATATTACAGTGCACTATCTGGGTTTCTCATGCTAATTTGTTTTTTGTTTTTTTATTAAATATTCCAACATTTAATTATATCATCCTTGATCATTGCTATTATATAATACACTCTCCAAATAATAATTTGTTTTTCTTTATTATATTCCAACATTTAATTATATCATCTTTTTTTTATTAATGTGGGTGTCTAAGTCAACTTGCACGCACCTCAACTAATTCTATAGGTCATGAAGTTAACTACCATGTAAATTTTTAGTGATCATTATATTAGCAACCACAAGGCTCGAAACTGAAATCACAATAAAAGCGAACTTTACAAAATAGTTAATTATATCAACTCTAATCATCGTTAAATAACATCGTCTGAATAATTATGAATACGTACCATAATTATGATAGAGAAATTTTTTTATTATTATTCAAGTGGAGCATGAGGCGTCACCCCATGAAGGAGCCTTTATCATATGCTTAGTTGAAATTAATACGGGGATTATGGTGAAAAAATCAATTTTATTGGCAAATGCATTTTTTTTCTTCAAACCTTCGAACCTTCCTGCCACTGAATATTATATTTATTTTCTCTCTCTCCGGATGTAGATAGTTTTTAATGGGAGGGTAGCATTGCTTTTAGAGTCGGGAGAGTTGAATCTATATATTTTTTTTCTTCATATTTTTATAAGATTTGAGAATCAATTATTCATTTAAGTATCGAAATCAGGGATTTCTTGTAATATTAAAACTATGGTTTAGCCTCTATTTATACAAAAAATTCTCTTGGTTTTTATTATTTTTAACAATAAGAGGATAAAAATACCCATGATTTCATAAATTATAGGCCTAGTGTATAGGGATATATATTTTTCTCTTTTTTTACCATTTAGTGCACATTGAAGTTACTAGAATGCCTTTGAGGTAAAAAAAACCTTAGCTTAGATCAAGGGATATTTTTGTTATTTTTATTTTCTTAGGTGGGATTAAGGATAAAGATATGTTTTTGCTTTTAGTATTTAATAAATATATATAAAAAATTGTTGGGGCGCACCTTGCATAGGTCATCCTATGAAAGGTGTTTGCGATGTTTAGGCAATGTGTGCGATGACTTTTAATGATAAAATAATAAAAAATATCTAAATTTGTTTAATAACCACTTAACCTCTAGACAACATGTGTCTAGAACAAATCTCTTGCTTGATGTTGTTAGCCCCTTGTGTTTTTTTCTTCTCTCTACTTCTTGTATTTCATGTCTAGCCATCCAAAATTTCAAAACTACTTCAATCTCTTTTTTGTTCAAACTTGATCCATGATTTCCTTGTTCTTTTGGTTTATTTGGTTATTTTGTTAATGTTATTTTTTCTTTTAATCCCACTCTTCAATAAAAGAACAATTGTAATTGCCCTCTAATTTTTTTTTTATTATAATTTTTATTCTCACTCTTTTAATAGCTATTTTTTATCAGTTTATATAATTCTTTTTTTTTTAATTTATCCTTAAATATTTGATTTAATGGGGATTGAATTTCATGGTTTTTTCATGTATGGTGTTTTCGGTCTAATAACTTGGCAAGTTTGAGAAATTAACACAGACTTATATTTTTTTTAATCTTATTTTCTTTTCTGATTTCATTACTTGATATTCTTTTTTTTTAAAAAAAAACAAATGGCATTGTGGTTTCTTAAATTTATTTCTATTTGGTTATTTCAATCTCATGACATGGACCACAAGTTTTGCATGTTAATTCAAGCTAACCCATCTTTTATTACTTAAATTATAAGTTTACCATGTTATCTCAGGTAGATCCATTTTTTTTTATCTATTTTCTTAAACCAATTTCAAAACTATTTTTGTAGCTATTGTTTTTTTTTAAAAATTTATTATCATTATCTATTTTTATAATCTAATTAAAACAAAACTAACTTATTAGCCACGATCGAAGCAATAACTCGAGTCAAATATTTTTATTTCTTTGAAACGCGCTTAAGGTATCCGAATATCGCTTTTTACAAAGAAAAGAAACAAGGATGCACCACTTAGCATAAACTTAAGTCTAGTTCTCCGGGTAATATTTATATATCAATTTTAAATGATTTTTTATATATTAAATTATAGGTAGAGAAAACATAAATGAAACATATTTTTAAGTAATTTTGAAGCAAACTTTTATTTATCTCACAATCTTTGTTTATTTTATTTTAAGACAATAAATAAAATAACTAAATGTTAATTTAAAGTTTAAACTTAATATAATAATAGAAATATTTAATCTAAAAAGATATCTTGCATATATCATTGAAGTCACGATGTATCATAGTTAAAGAGTGATTATTGAAAAATTAAGATTTGGTTAGATATGATAGAAATTGCTTTTCAAAATATTTTTTGCTTGAAAATATATTAAATTGTTATATTTTTTTAAAACCTATTTTTGATAGCAGAATATCAAAAAATTTAAAAACACCAAAATTATTAAATTAAAACAAAAACAATAAAAAATGGCAAAATAATAGTGCAACCAATGATCTAGATAGGCTATTAGTTTAATAATATATATTTTTCTCATTGAAAATTATACAAGTTTGAAATCAAGTACCCACCGCCATTACTCCGAGCTAAAAAGAAAAAAAAAATTATCTTTTTTAATCATCGAGAATTTAAACTATAATTAGCAACCCCTAGTTTGTAGTGGAATCTTCACTTTACCTTTTTTGCTTCCCTTTCTTCTACAGGGAAGGGATCAAGGCTGACTTGAAAACGCATTTTCAGAGATTAGCTGAAAGAATAAAATCACAATTGTCATAGATTTTTATAAAAAAATGCATGTTTAGACTCGAACTCGAGACTTGTTATGCATATCATAAACTCTCTATTATCACGCCACAACCGTTTAAGTACCATATATCATAACATACTAAAAGCTTTCTCTTAAAATTCTCAATTACAAAACAAAATATAATTTTTATATTTTTAAAATATTACAATTATATCTCAAAATGTTTTTCCTGCAAATCTTTTTTTAGATATTTTAATATGTTGATATCAACAATATTTTTTTTTAAAATATCATTTTTGATATATTTTTAAACAAAAAATATTTTGAAAAACAACTACAACCAGACTCTCAATCATTGATTCTCTTATTATGATTCAGCAAAATTTCTCCTACTTCACAAATTCGATTATTATGAAAGAAAATTAGTATAAAAATATGATTGTGATTTTTTTTTTTATCAAAAACCCAATTTTAGAACTCTTGTACACCCACTATCTTGAACTTAAACAAACAAAACCCGTAACCCTTGAGTTTTTTTTTTATCCACACTATAAAACCAATCATTTTCTCATTTATTTATAATAAGTTTTACAAAATTAAAAAAACTACTGTATTCTTTTTTTTATCATAGCTCCATTTGTTTGATCAATACTAGACAGAAAAGGAGTCATATCCCAAATATATTAACATGAATTTCATTTTTTTAAAAAAATATTTTTTACTTAAAAATATATTAAAATAATATATTTTTTTTAAAATCACTTTTAATATTAGCATATCAAACATACTCAAAATATAATTTTAATTATTTTTTTTTCTATTTTAAAAAATTACTTTTAAAATGTAAAAGCATTATTAATTTCAAAAAAGAAGAAAGGAAGAAAGAAAGTAGGTGTACGTGGCTAAGAAAGCGCGTGGACCTATCTCTGACAAGGTGATAGAGTGGTGATGAGTGACGAGCACTGTATATAGCCCACAAAGACACAGATTCTGGCCCGGTACATTCAATTTGCCAAGGAATGCATTCACTTGTTCAATTTGCATTATAATAATACAAAAATACTATACTCCCAACAGCACCCACTTTACAATAAATATTAAAAATTTAATTCCAAATATACTCTCTCTCTCTCAAGATATTTTTTTCCTGGATTTAAAATATATTTTTTAAATTAATATAAAAAACACATTTTTAGAGTCCTTTAAAGTAAAATCTAAATCTCAATATTGTTTTTTAAGAAAAACCAAATTGCATGACAGTAGGTATGCGACAGTGTAAGCATCATCATGTCATTTTACACCTTGTCTTTATTTTGAAGACGGTGCTCGGGGAACGTTTCTAATTTTGTTTAACTTTTTATGGTTTTAATATATTAATGTTAAAAATAAAACAAAAAAAATATTTTTTTAAATACCATAATATATATTAATAATAAAAAACGCACACTGAACTTATTATATTATATCATCTAATTTTATTCTCTATTTAAAAAACTTAATTACTAATTACCCCATCCCTTTGATTATTATTTTATATATATATTCCCTTTCCTTCTTAAGTCCTAAATCAAAGGCCAAAACTGGACCTATCTCTTTCTCTACATATTGCATTTTGGCTCCTTTGCTTTTAAGAACTCGCACTAAGCTAGCTAGTCAGAGTTGTGTTCTGTTCCGGGTTACCCTGTTTTTGCTCTGTTTTGGAAGAGGTGGTTCTCCTCCTTTGCTCTGTGTCAAGATTTGGAAAAAACAGAGAAATTGCAATTTTTGACAAAAATGTATGAAGAACTATTGTTTTCCCACATGCCGAATTTCTTTCAAGATGTTCAACAACTCGAAGAGTACTGCAAATATCAGAAGACCAATGTTCCAATGGTACTTTGTTTTCTCTCTGTTTTTTTGCTTGTATTTATATGCCCTTTCACGGTGTGTTTGAGCTCTTTTTTACTTTGTTTGTTTGAGTGATCTGCATTCATTTGATCCGTTCTGAACTGGGCTTTGGTTATTTTAAAGTCCGGAGTTCTAGTTTTTGTGTACTTCGATTTGCTCTTTGCTCTGTACTCTAACTTGCTCTGTTTGGTTTCTGAGAAAATGGGGGTATAACGACAAGAAATATCGGTCTTTTACTGTAGAAATCCAATTCAAAGTTCATATTTTTCTTGTTTCTCTGTTAAATTTCACATGGAAAGTTCAAAGTTTTGATCTTGAGGATTTGAATTTATTCAGTGAAACTTGCCTTCCTGATGCTTGTCTTTTTTACCCTCCGTTTAGTTGCTGAGAAAATGGAGGAAAAGACTGGATTTTTTTTAAGCTTTGTCTTTTATGCTTGTGGGTATGTGCTTATTTACACAAATATCAATGTCTTTAGTTTTTGTTCTCAACATTTGGCAAGCAACATAATAGGGGCTAAAATGGAAACAACAAGTGTTTTCTTGACTTGGTGGATCTAGAACATTTAGCTAAAGAAAGACTACATAAGGAAAATGATTTCACAGCTTTCATTTCCGTGTTCTTTAAGCTTTCGTCTATTTTCTGACTCCAATTGTGTGATGGTGAACCAATAGTGGGATTTTTATTTGGCCTTTTAATCCACTAAGAGAGATAAAAGAGGAAAAAAGGACTTGTTGCATCGAAAAGAAAAGAAAGGTTGGGAAAGCTGAAAAGAGAGAGTTTTCTTCACCTTTATTTTATTGGGTTTTTGGCTGTCTTTCTCTTCTCTTGGATGTTGAAACTAAACTCGTATAAAGGAGGTGGAAAGAAAATTAACCACGAAAGAGTTTCGATAGATCCTTGCTTTAGCTAAAATTGTTAGGTATTTATGCATTTAAGTTCGTGATCTTTTGAGTCATAGGTGTTTAGCCATTTAAAGAGTATTTTCTTGAGTTGAGCTGTGAAGTGTTCTTCTCATAAACGAAATCACTTCATCTGTCTTGAAAATTTGGTTATAAAAGGCTACGGTTCATTCACGAAATTTAACACATTGAACACTACTGAAAGGCCATGATTAGATAGTCTCTTCTTCGATTAATGAAACTTCCATTTAAACTAAAAGCAACTGAAACAGGAAAGTCCTGATACGAAGACAAAAAAAACTAAGAATTCAAAGATACTAACTACTAAGTAACAAAGAAGAACACTTTAAATTGCGTATCATTAGATAGGTTTTGGGGATTAATAAAGTGATTATCACTTTAACATGCTTTTACAATCTGTAGATTTTTCTAAAAAATGTATATTTACAGCTCCTACATCTTTGTACTTGTGCATGTTTATTTACTGCTGTATACATGTGTTCACAAATCAACAGTTTTACCAGATTGTGTTATAAAATATAACAATACTTCATTTCCAACCTCTTTAAGAATCCCTTAAGACTAAGGATATAATAATTGGTGTGGTGTTTAGATCACTATTTACTTCTTACGTATTTTTCTTATGTCATCTTGTTTGTTGGTGACTAATTTGTCTAACATAGAGCAACCTACTTCAGACCACTATATCAGAATATGATCTGGGAGGCGAAGGGGATCTGTTCAAAGCTCCCGAACCAATCATTGAAGAGCCACTACTGGGCATTGATCCCATGACGGCAGCCATTTCAATGATCTCTTGTGGGGAAGAAGTCATCACTTCACAAGGACTAAAGGTGACAGATATTGAATCAATTCAAAACGAGCAGCTTCTGAATGAGGTTTTCTATGAATGCAAGAAGGACCTCCTGGAAAAAGAAGCAATGGATACATCATCACTTGCAGAGATTCTGGACAGCAAACTTCCTATTGCCAGGACTGATGAAAACCCCATCAAAGAAAACAAATTACTTCCTGATGCTGCACTATCAAAAAGTGTCAGCTCAGGATGTTTGAGTTCAATTGAGTGGGTCCATGGTGCTGCAGGGAACCCAGGTTTTCTGGATTTTCCTGGAATTGATTTTGAAAATGCTTATGGGATGCGGAGAGCATACAGCGAAGGAGACATAAAGGTTAGATCAAATTTCTTTACTATAGTCTTTCTAGCATGTTTGAACGATTTTCCCTTCTGCTTAGATCCTTCTTAGATGCGGCAGAGGGCATAGACCTATGATATTTTTGTGAGTCAATTCACTGCCATGAATCACTTGAAGCACTATAGGAAAGGGCTTCTGTTTCATCCAGGATGGAACTAGCTGCTTTTCTTTGTGTCTCTTATCAGTATTGTTTCATAATGTTGCTGTCCCCTTAGCCCTTGCAGTTGAACAGATAATTGAGACTTTCATCTCTTTATCCAGAATCCAATTGATTTTCTTCTCACTTTAAATGGACTGTTGATGAGAACGATTATATCCACTACTTGAAAACCGAATCTGTTGCTTTTATTATCAGTTTAATTCTATTTTCCTTCATCATTTCTCTCGCATAATTCCATCAGATTCTAGTGGAACCTTTCTTTGCAATCCAAGCACCAAGCATGAATATGCCCTGTATCAAAGTCTACGGACTGAGAATTGTTTAGATGCTTCTGGCCATTTCCACAGGATGGGGCTGAGTCATTGATACTGAGTTTTTATGACAGACTCTTGGTAATGGTAACACGAGCCTCATCTGTTCTCATCTTGACCGACCATTGATTATCAACTGCTCTGCTGAGGACCGCCAGGAAAAGCTTTCAAGGTACAGGAATAAGAAGACCAAGAGGAACTTTGGCAGGAAGATTAAGGTAAATAATCAAATTATTGCTGGTTTGTTGTACATTTACTATTCCAACTCAACTAAATTTCCAAGAAAAGCACCAGCCCCTGAAATTCCAGTCAGTCATTGCTTCTGTTTTAAAATCAAAAGGGCCAGCTAATAAAAAGCATCAAATAAGCAACAAAACTTTTAAAACCCGGATCATTTACTTGGTGAGATGTATCAATCCCTTATTTTCCACCAATTTTTTCACATGCTGGATTCAACTCACATCATGTCTGTTTCAGTATGCTTGCAGGAAGGCTCTTGCAGACAGTCAGCCAAGGATTCGAGGAAGGTTTGCAAAGACTGAAGAATGGGATGTTTCCAAGAGGCAATAACTATCAACTAATTCAGGAAAACGAAAAAAGAAGAGTAGAAGCGAAATACTGCTATATGCAGTAATGGCAGAAAATGAGTAATAAGCCTGGCGAATAGATTTGGCAGAAAACTAAGCAACTATTGTTAAATAAACTAGACCCCCAACTTCTGCAGCATAGCTGATATCTTGTTTGCTGTAATAACCTCTGCAGTAGAACAAAATCGCCAAGTAAAGTTGTACATAGGGTTGTGTTAAATAAGAAGAGGAAGCAATAAAAAGTTGTGTTTGTTCATATATCTTGTGAAATGGCAATATTGTAACCCCTCCATATTTCTATTGGCCCTTCCACAACATCTGTTATGCTGTCCAAACTATTCTGATCATTATCTCTGCATGATATTCGATATGGAAATGTTCCATTTCATCATTTGTGTGTGATGGATCCATTCCATGTCTTCTTCATCCTGCCTCCTAGCTAAGGTTGAGAAAGAAACCGAAAACTGTCCGGAATTAGAAATACCACCTGTCTGAAATTCTGGCAGTAGTTGATGCAGCTAATTCGACTGGGATTTTTCCTTTCAGGCTGTCAGAACAGCCCTTTTTAGAGCCTGTTTGGCACTGCGGCCAAACCGCTGTTTTCCTGAAAATTCAATTTTTTATTTATTTTAAATGAATATGATTTTTATATTATTTTGATGTGCTGATGTCAAAAATGATTTTTTATAAAAAACATTATTTTGATGTATTTCAGAATTAAAAACACTTTAAAAAGCTACTATAACCGCTCTCCCAGCCTTAAACTTCCCACCAAACCTACTCTGCAGGAACTTTTCGACATAAGTTTCTTATGTGAAGGCGTGGTGCTTGCAATACAATGCAGTATTGACCAGGCATTATGCGCGTATCCTAGCTAAAACAAAGATTATATTTTTACAAAATCTGATTTTAAACAGAAATATTTAATAAAATTAATCATGATAACAAGTATTAAACTTTGCTAGCTAGATGAGTTGACTTGGAGCTGGACCTAGGTTAAGTTTTATTTTGAACAAGTTTTGACAATGATCATGTTATGTCCAAGTAACTTGGTGAATTGATTCCAGACTTGGTCGACACGTTAAACCTTGTTAAAAATTATTATTATTTTTTTTAAATTAAAAACAATATCGTTTTGAATAAAAATAATATCAATCCAGCAACGAATGGTTCTAGCGATTTTCCCAATCAAATCCCAAACCCTACAACTATGGTTATGAACACCATTTTTTTTAATCATGCGTAGAATTTCACATTTTCACATTTTTTGATCCCAAGGGATGTAGTGTGATGACAAAGAGTTTGGGATATACACAACATATCTTGAGTTCAAGTAAGGATATATTTTTTTTATAATAGTCTTAGATAATTAGGGATTTTTTTCTCGCTCATTTATAAAATATATTTTTTTAAAAAATAAGGTTTTCTCGAATAAAAAAATTTCATTCATGGTCTAGATACATGCACAGGAACATGACTGCAGCAACGTACAAATGTTGAACTCATAATAAAGCTATCAGAATTAGCTTGATTTTGCAATTGATTAAGTATAGAATTTTGTTTTTCTTCCTAATTTTAAGACATCTTGGTATCTCATTTGATTTGACTCTGTCCTTATTGGTTGAATCCTTCTTCTTAGTAAACTGGATTGGTCAAAATTCAGGCAAGTTCATCACATCATCGAGAGGTTTATGGGTTTTGAGAAGCTTGCAAGCTTCCAATTTGTCTTTTGCCTTCTCGACTTGTATGGCATGGTTACACAGAGCAAGCCTGGGATGTGCCTATACATTACCATCCCTCCAAATATACATAGATGCAGTGGTGAAGCTCTATACCCAATTTTAATGGTGATAAACTCGACTGTTTCACATTGCAGTTTAAACCAAGATTGTCAATACCGTTCAGGTCGTTGTTCTGTTTTTTTTATTGGAACGAAACGTTCTGGTTTCGGAGCGTTTCAGCGTGCCGTTTCGGGGTTATACTGTTCATATATATATATATATATATATATATATATATATATATATATATATATTAATTTAACAAACATAATTAAAATTCAAGATAAATTAACTTTAAATTATACAATATAAACACAAAGTCAAACAAACATAATCTCAAAATTAGAAAAAACAAATCATAAGTTAATCAAAATAAAGAGGATTTTAAGGCCAGAACGGCATATCCGGAATGATACCGAGACGTTCAGGCCGGAATTTCAGGAATGAGTCGAAATTAAAACCGAGACAAAAACAACACCGTTTTGTCTCGGTTTTTTTAACGGCACGGAACGTTCCGGTCAGAACAAAACGGAATTGATAAGCCTGGTTTAAACTTCAAACTATGATTTGAATAAAAAAAATATATTTGATTTCAATTACTGGATAAAGTTATTTGATTTTTTTTATCAATGTATAACAAAATGTAAAATAGAGTGATATAGAGAAAGTGGAAGAAAAATGATTTGGTGGGTGAGAAAAAATACAAAAAATAAAAAGAATATTTAGGTATTTTAAGTATGGTTGTCAAACTTGGTGTGATAATTAATCCGGAAAATTGTAAAGTCATGGGTCATTGAGTTATCTATTTTATTAAAATATAAAAATTTTTATTAATTTAAAATCTATCAAAATTAGACTCTCGGTCTCAAACTTTACAGATCAACCCACTAGTCCAGGATAAATTTTCATGACTATACATGGTTCCAAAGAAAGTGGAATTGCCAAGGTTTTTGCGCCTGCATTTTTTTTTTGTTTTTTTTTTATAATTAGAGTATTTGGACCAACTTACGCGTACCATAATTAATCCCTGGACTCACTGAACATCCTGTAAACCCAGTGATGTGAGCATATAAAGCACCGCGGGGATGACAGACGTGCATGGTGGAACTTGAACCCCGATGCGAGAAAAAGAAACAAATCTACTATTTGACTAGACCGCTTAGGTATTTTTGGTAAAGTGATTTTGCTTGGATGTTGTAGCTACTATCATACCCAGACCCTGGGTTTCACATAATCCCATCACAAATCTTTTTTTTTCTTTCCTATAAAGCTTATTTTGTAGCTCTAGTTAATAAAACTCTGATTATCTCGAATTCTTATAAAACATATATATATATTCTAAACTCGAATTCAACATATACTGCGCGAGGAGATTATAATCTTTTGTTACTGATAATGAGTCGAAATGTAAGTTGAAGAGGGAATATGAGACGTCCAAGTTTTGGCAGGGGAGGCCACGGCCCTGCTCCGCCACCCCGAGCCTCCACTATGGCGTGGATGCTATGAGCACATCATTCAACGTCAAGTTTTGAAGCACCCTTTCTTCCTCTCATTTTTTAAATAACAAAACAAAAAAGGTACCTTTGAAGCCTACAACGGTACTGATAAGCCACCGTGGGCAGATGGAATTCTGAGTTTCAAGTTACAATTTGGTCTTTCCATAACCATTCCGAACCACAATAAAAATCATTTTCTCATTCCGGCTGCTGCTTTTTTTGGTTAGTCTACCCCACCGCACCTCCAACGGCACTGATAAGCCGCCGCAGGGCAGCCATTGCATGCAGGTGCCGAACCCGGAACTGTGGTTGTAGCAGTAGCAGCCTTTGAAAAACAGCTGCCTCTTCAGAATCTCTGTGATCACAAAATTCTTAGACAGATTACCACAAAATCTTCCAAACCCATCTGGCAAAAACACTCTTCTGAACGATCCACGTATATTGATCTACCTCCTGCCCAATCCAGGCAAAAGTGGCATCAAAATCATCCACCGTAGTTAGAACACTGAAATAAATAAATAAATATATACACGAACAGTAAATATATATATATTTTTTTTGTTAATTTCATTGTCCCCTTTTGTTTGTGAACTGTGCATCCTCCTACCCAGAATACCATGATCGACAAAACTTCGGGAAAAATCATCCATCCAGCCCAAAGATTCAGTCCTAACCATCAAATCTCGCCAAGAAATTCTTGTCATGATCGACAAAAAATCAACTTCTACCCACCAAAAACACTTTTCTGGCTAAACCAAACTTGGTAAACAAATCCATCTCCCCTCGAAAACTACCAGGAATACCCCTCCTACGAGGATGCTGCTGGCAGCAAATTTCTTCCATTTAATTTCCATGGTGGGGGGATGCCCACTGCTAATATTGAAAGAACCCATGAACAAAATCAAAAACCCTAAAAACCCATTTCTAGGAATCAAAAACCCTAAATGGCCTGAACTTTGTATCAAAACATAAAAATTGCCTGAGCAGCAACGAAGTAATTAAATATAATTGAACTCATAAACAGTGATTCTGCTGTTAAAATGTCCAGGCAGCCCATTAATAGACGAACAAACTACCCAAACTACCCTCCAAAAATGGTGGGAAAATTCGTGTTTGCCATGCCATTGTTACAGCACCTAGCAATAAAATTCAAATCCCATGCTAGTCTAGTCCACACGACGAGCCAATTGTACCAGAGAACCACCATGAAAACTCACCACCACCACCACCTCCTCCTCCCCCTCCCTCTGTCCATCAACACCGGAAAACGACGCCGCACACTCAAAATCTCTCCTCCATCATACCCCATCTCTGAGTTGCAGAGACTCCCCAATCGTGCCATTATCGAAAGTTTTTCCGCTCCTACTTTTATCCCAAAAAAATCCCATAAAAAATAGTGGAAAATTTGTTGAATTCCCTTCACTATTTAAATCCTCTCGATAAAAACAACACCACGATCAGATCTTCATGCTTAAATTCAATCAAAGATGTTATAAAAACGAGTTCCCACATTCTTGGAACTATCTACATCTATAACATTAAAAACAAAAAAATAATTAAAAAAATAATCACCAGCAGACAGCAACCACCATTGCTGAGCAACAAAGCATTCTTCTCAATTCCATAGAGAAGAACGATCAGAAGATGGGGTGGATTTTTTACTTTACTTTTTTTTTTTAATAAAAAACACGTGAGCTAGCCCATTGCACCCTCCACCACCACCATCACCACCACCACGTAAACCCCATTATTCTCTCTCGCGCACCCATCAACCAAACCCACACCCACACAAGTTAAGCTCTAGTCAGCCAGCGCATCTTTCCCTCTCTACAAAAACCAATTTTCCTCCGATTTCCCTCAGCTTTTCCTCCATCAATCCTTGCATTATTTTTATTTTTTTAATTATACATGTTTTTGTTTTTATTATTTTTAAATATAATATCCCTTTTCTTTTCCTAATACACTCCTCCCTCTGCAGCTCTTAGAGAGAGAAAGAAAGAGAAAACTGCAGCAGCCCAATCGAGCCTAGAAAGAAACTTCTCTCTAGAGATTTTTCAGATCTCTCTTCATCATCATCTTCTATTTTTATCTGACAGAATTGCCACGCTCTTGCTCTTGCTATTTGCACCTATGCGGAGTCGTTTCAATCCGTTTTTGCCAAATTCTAGCTTCGGAATTAGGGTTTCTGGCGCTTAATTTCGGTAAAATTGAAAATCACTTTTGATTTTGATATAGTGAAGATGATAATTAAGAGGAACTTGAAATCTCAAATGCCGAGTTTAGGAAGGTGCAACAGACTCGGCGACAGCGCAGCTTCTGAGGAGGAGGACAACTCCGCTTCAACTCGGAGGAAGAAACGTAAGCTTACGAGCGATAACCATCACAGCAATTGTGGCGTTACCGGAGGTTATTACCCTCTCAATCTGTTCCGTGAGGTCGCTGCAGGTGTGATTCCGGTGAGTTTGAAGTCGTCGAGAGGATTTGCTGCTTCTTTGTGCACGGAAGTATCTTGCTCCCCGCCTGAATCCAACGGTCGAGATTCAATGACGAGGAGAGAAGCTAATGGTAATGGCGGTAGCAGTAATAATACTAATGGTAATCGGACGGTGGAGGTTTCTAGGCCAGCGCTAGTGCGGACGTCGAGAGGTAGAGTTCAGGTATTGCCTTCAAGGTTTAATGATTCAGTTATCGATAATTGGAGAAAAGAAAGTAAGACTAGTTTGCGTGATAATAGCTTTGATGATAACGATGACGATGTTGTTGTTGTTGATGATGATGATGATGTTGATTATGATGTTCAGTTTAAGAGTAGTAGAAAGGTTAAAGTGAAAGAGAGAACGGGTAGTAATGTGAAGAAACAAAGCAGACATTGTGGTGGCAAGCATGTGGATACGTGTGAGGAGGAGGAGGAGGGGAGGAGGAGGTTTAAGGGTGGCTCTGATACGAAAAAGTATCATTCGAGTTGTTCGCGAAGTACGCTTACTTCAGTGCATGAGAATTTGGCGGTGGTGGTGGATGACAATGAGTGTGGTGGGGTTTTGGATTTGAGTAGTGGGGAAAGGAAAGAGGATGGATTGTTTGGGCCGGAAGATTTTTATTCAGGTGATTTAGTGTGGGCAAAGTCGGGAATGAAATATCCATTTTGGCCAGCTATCGTTATTGATCCAATGACACAAGCACCCGAGTTGGTTTTGAGGTCTTGTATTGCTGATGCCGCTTGTGTGATGTTTTTTGGTCGCTCTGGGAATGATGGGGATCAGAGGGTATGTGTGGATTTTAAATTTATGAATTATTTGCTATGTAAAGAGAGGTTACTTTGGATATATGGAGCTTTTGTGGTGTTAGTTTTTGGTTTGATGTGATTGCTAATCATTGTAAGTTGAATGATTATGAGCAGGACTATGCCTGGGTTCAAAGAGGGATGATCTTTCCATTTATGGATTTTGTTGACAGGTGTGTTAATTGTCGTTGTTTTTGCTGTAGTGTAGGTTGTTAACTTGGGATTTGAAATTTCTGTTTGAGTGAGTTTTTTGCTTGGCGTAGGTTCCAGGAGCAGTCTGAATTGGATGACTGCAAGCGTGGTGATTTCCAGATGGCGGTTGAGGAGGCATTTCTCGCTGAACTGGGGTTCACTGAGAAGTTGATGCAGGATATAAACACAGCTGCTGGGAATCCAATTTTTGACGAATCTGTTTATAGGTGGCTTCAGGAGGCTACTGGCTCAAACCAGGATCTGGAATTTCATTCTCCAAACCAGGCATGTTTCATGGTGTAGTTCTTAAGTTGTTTTTCTCTGAAGCTCTCTTCTCTTTTATTTTTGTTCTTTCCAGTCCCGTGCTTAGACTTTAAAGTCTTAAACTCCTAGGTGTAAATGGATTTTGATCCTTGGCACCCGGTACAATACCTCGAGATTTACCAAGTCAGTGGGCTGAGAAAACCTATGAATTACGTGGTTATGGGGGTGGAATCTCTTAATAATTTGGCTATCTATAGTAGGTTTGTGTTGGGATTTGGATGTGTTATCATGTAAATGTAGGCTTGCTTTGTTGCATTTCTCAGAATGATGATCTGGTGTTAATCACATCTGGCAGGATTTTAGGGGAGTGTCGATCTGGAATCTGGAAATGGTCCCCAGTTCCCAGCTTTCAGCAGCAGAGCTGTTTGGCTTTCTAAGCTATAACCGTCCTCTTAGTTCTTAGAGTTGTAGAAACATGAAAACAGTTTGACAAGTTCAGGAAACCTGGAATACTTTTCTTAAACTTCAAACATTCTTGGTTTCGGTTGTCTCTTTTTCACAGAGGAACAGAAATACCTGATGTGGTATAATAGTGTAGTTTCTTGCCCGTCATTTTTCTTGTAAAGATTTTGTGATTACCATTTTTGAGAAGAATAAACCAAAATATGCTCAAATGTTTATGTCTTGTACTACTCTTTGAATGGGAGTAGACTGGGGAAGCTTACTCAATTGTAATGGGTGATACTTTTCTTTTCACTGTAGTTCTCCCCTATGAAAGAACCTGAAACACCAAGCTAAATCTCCATATTCTAATTTTGGCTTGTCTCAGTTTTCTTCGGGCTCTTATTTAAATGAAGTTTTCTTTTGTTTTCAAAAGAAGAAATAGGAAGTGCTTATTTGTCCTTTCATTCTTTGAATCCTGTTGAATTTTGTTTGTCTGATTCAGGACATGATTTGGAAGAATAATGACATGCGCCTCTGTGAAGGCTGCGGCACAAGCCTTCCCTTAAAACCTGCAAAGAAAATGAAGGGCAAAACCCCTGGAAGCCAGCTCTTATGTAAAACATGTGCAAGGGTTGGTACCACCTGTCTTGTCTTCAGTGTTTTATGCAATAAGTTGTCTCCATAGTCTAAGTCATGTATTTATTGGTTATATGTATTTTTTTACATCTGCATAATTGGTATTGCAGCTGACCAAATCAAAACATTTTTGTGGTATATGCAAGAAGGTTTGGAATCATTCAGATAGCGGGAGCTGGGTGAGGCAGCCCAACTTATATTGGAGTTTTGATTTTTTTTCCTGCTCAATTTTAATGTTTATTTCTTATCAAATTGGTCTTCTGGTTCTCCTCTCTGAATCAGGTGCGTTGTGATGGTTGTAAAGTTTGGGTCCATGCAGAGTGTGACAAGATTCCCAGCAATCGTTTCAAGGTTTGTCCATACCTACCAATGTTGCAGTACTTTCTGTTCTACCTGCATAATGAGAACATGGATGAAAGTTTCTGACTTTCTTGATCAATCTATTCTTGGTTGAAGGATCTCGGGGGCACAGATTACTACTGCCCTTCATGCAAAGCAAAATTTAATTTTGAATTGTCAGATTCAGAAAAATCACAGCTGAAATGCAAGTAGGTTCCTTATGATTTTTATTTTTGTTAACAAGCAGAATATTGTTTAATTTTCTATTCACAAGTTATTTGACGGGATGTTAAATTTTCTATCACAAGTTATATGAAGGGCTTATATCTAATATATTAGAACCTTCGGCACAGATCAAACCGAAGTAATGGTCAACCAGCACTACCTAATAAGGTTACTGTTATCTGCTCAGGAGTGGAAGGGATATATTTCCCTATTCTGCACATGTAAGCAGGAATGTAGCTTCACGAGTGCATGAATTTCGAGCATTTCTGGAAAACTTTCCTGTTGGTTTCTGAGCCTTTTTTTCAAGTTTATTTATGGATTCAATTCTTTTTTTCTCCTGCTTTAGGGTTGTTTGCAATTGTGGGTTCTGTGGTTCAGAAAAGCAAGCCCTTAGTGAATGGGAACGACACACAGGCTCCAAAATTAAGAATTGGAGGACCAGTATTAGGGTGAAAGATTCCATGCTACCGCTAGAACAATGGGTTTGTGAAGAATCTTTTGAGCTTCTTTCTTTGTGAACATTTCTTATTTCTCTTACAAGTTTGCGTCTCTAGATGGTTATGTGCTGATGTACTTCTACAGTATAGTATTTGCATTTAGAAAGAATAATCATGAAACATGGTTTCTTACAATCATCTTCAATTGAACATTAGAGCTGCTTTTCAATACCTTCTTCTTTTCTTCTCATATACTTTGGATATTGATTTGTATGCATCTACAATATCCTCTTGGACTTTGCAGATGATGCAGATAGCAGATTATCATGCACGTGCTGTTTCTACTAAACCTCCCAAGCGACCTTTGATTAAAGAGCGAAAGCAGAAGTTGCTTGATTTCTTACAAGGTATGTTGCTATTACAACCTGATCAGTATGTTATCCTGAGCTGCACCGTGTGTATTTCTCACTGTTCATGGGCGTTTTATTATCATTTTTCATGACAGAGAGATATGAACCTGTTTATGCAAAGTGGACAACAGAACGTTGTGCTGTTTGTAGATGGGTGGAAGATTGGGACTACAACAAGATTATTATCTGTAACCGGTACTGGGACAATTTCAACTGGGATTCTAGCATGCACAGTATACCATGAGTCAATGGAAATGTTTGGTGCTAAAGACACCAGGCAATTCTGAACTTTATCTTAGACACGTTCCTGACACTTGGAGAAATCTCTATCTACATCTAAAGAAACAAAGCTATCTTAGTCAGGAAAGAATATTATGGAGTATTTGAATACTATAAACTCATTAGGAATTCATTCTAGCTGCATTTATCTGCTTTCATATAGAATTACATGATGCAGTTTGCTGAATAAAACTTGATCCTGAAAAAATAGAAAAGAATGTCCTGCTTGTGTATTTGCTAATTAGAGCAAGGCATTTTTTTGTTGGCTGGAGATTTCATTCTAATATTTAATGTCATTATTTATGCATCTGTCAGATGTCAGATAGCTGTTCATCAAGAATGTTATGGAGCAAGAAACGTGCAGGATTTCACTTCATGGGTCTGCAAAGCATGTGAAACACCAGATATTCAGAGGGAGTGTTGTCTTTGTCCTGTTAAAGGTTTGTTTTATGGCCATTCTGCAGGGAAACTCTTTTTTCATCTTGGGTTTGAGCCAGTTACAAATAGAGGTTGCTTTTCATTATTTGATCATAGCTCGCTTCTGCATACAGTGGTTTCAAGCAAGTTCTGTCTGCAATTTTTCCATAAAAAATTTACTATGTACTGAGTTTTATTAAACTCGTATGAGAACTTCTGCTGCTGCTTTTGATTGTAGGTTGTGATTTTTATTTCTTTGAACTTATGTCTGTTTTCTCAATTTTTCTTAGGTGGTGCTCTAAAGCCAACTGATGTTGAGACGTTATGGGTTCATGTTACATGTGCATGGTTTCAACCTGAAGTCTCATTTGCAAGTGATGAAAAGATGGAACCTGCTCTTGGGATTTTAAGCATCCCATCAAATTCTTTTGTAAAGGTAGAATTCATTCTGATAATCACTGAATTAGAGCTACTGAAGTCTAACTTGTAAGAACCTTATGAATTTCATACTTGACCTAGGAATCCATGTTAGAGGTTTAATTAGCATCATGTGAGGACTGGTGGTTTTGGAGCCTTATCCAACTTTACGCAACTATGTGGTGAATAGTGGAAGTTGGTCTTTCCGTGTCCAATATTTTTGGCATTTTTTTTGTTTGAGCTTTGCGCCTGCTTTATTTTTCTCATTCCTCATTTTAATCAATGACAATATTGAATCAAGAATTGTGAGCTCCTTTGTGCATCTGAAAACATCGCTGATGAAACTGGAATGTGCTGTTTTGGAACTCCAGATTTGTGTTATTTGTAGACAAATTCATGGCTCGTGTACTCAATGTTGCAAGTGTTCCACTTATTACCATGCAATGTGTGCTTCAAGGGCAGGGTATCGCATGGAGGTGAGTTGCTCTTGCTCCTTACTGTTTGGGTAGAAATACTTGCTGCATACACCTGTTTTACCATAGGCATGTAAAAAGAAAAAAGATATACACTATTTTTCATCCGGGAAAATTCATTCACAAGTTACTTTGAGTTATTGATCTTTCCCATTGGCAGGGGTTGGATAATCTCTGTCTCTTTTGTCAAGCCTCTTGTTGTTTAAATTATCTCTTTCTAAATCGCAGTTGCACTGCTTGGAGAAAAATGGGAGACAGACAACAAAAATGATTTCATATTGTGCATATCACAGGTACAGAGTCCTTCTTTCTTAGGTTTAAATCAACAGCATTCCCCTTCCAATAATTCTATTTTCAGAGTTAATTTGCACATTAAAGCCTCTGTTGACCTTCATATTTTTCAAGAAACATATTCTAATAACTTTCTGTTTTCTTTCATGGTGCAGGGCTCCAAATCCAGACACGGTTTTGATTATACAGTCTCCTCTAGGAGTGTTTTCAGCCAAAAACCGTGTTCAAAATAAGAAAAGGGCTGGTACGAGGTTGATTTCATCTAATAGAGCAAAATTTGAAGAGGTGTCAACTGAAGAAGCTACTGAGTCTGAGTCACTCTCTGCTGCGAGGTGTCGAATCTTCAAAAGAGTGAACAACAACAAGAAGGTACCTGAACAAGAGTTTCGCTACCTATCACTTCTATTATGTGTAGATATATCTTCCTTCCTTTCCTACTTTTTTTCAAAAGTATTGTTGATGCCTTTATCAAACACAAGAAGGTTAGTTCTTTCACCCGTATTGTAGCTGGGCAGCAATAGTATATTTTGGGTACTTTTGGAGGGACGTGGGGTTGGGGATTATTGTCCATCAGATTCTAAGGTTTGTCTGGTGGACTGATAAGTGATTGATCCTTTCTCGTGAGTTTGAAGGCTCTATATCACATGCTCTTTTGCCCATACTTCCTAGAAGTAGATACGGTTATTCATTTTTTATGAAGGGGATCATACAAGGAAAAAACCACAAACAAAATCCATGACATGAGAAAAATCTCAAGTTCAACAACTAGAGCAGAGAAAATTAGCTAGATTCGTTTCTTTGTAATACAATCCACAAGTTATGGAGAAAAAATCATCATGTCCATATGCTTAACAAAGTGCTTGATTGCTGTTAAAAAGATTGAATAAATGATGATGTAATTATGGAAACCTACTGTGGTATTGTTACTTGGTCGAATTGTTCAATATCAAGTTTGTGCTTCAAATATATTCTGGGCTCTATGTGTGGGTATAGTTATGAGTTGCAGGCTAGCAAATAATATGCCATAACTTGTGGGCTTTTTTTTCTCAATGGATTTGGAGTTGGTTTAGAGTTTATATTTTCAAACAAAAATGTGAATTATGCTCTATTCTGATAAGTTGTGGGATGTTCGTTCACGAGCTCTATGTAATGGTTCATCTTATACATCAAATTTACATTTCTTTTGACTTATCCTTAAAAGAGTAACAGAATTGATATACCTTACCTCATCTACAAGATGCTTTGTGAATTAACAAAGCTTTTTATTTTGAATTTTCCTAATGATTTCTACAATAAATGTTCTTAGCTCGTGAGATCAAATCTATCCTCACTTTATTTTTTATTGTTTTTTTTTTTTTTTATTTGCTAGCGAACAGAAGGAGAAACCATTTCTCATCGATTGACAAGGCCTTGTCATCATCCTTTGGGAGAGATACAAAGTTTGAATGCATTTAGGGTAAAGTTTCTTTTTCCTAGCTTTTCAGCATTATATAAGATTTGTTGTCCTCTCATCCTATTTGACATGGAAAACGAGAGACAAAGCTAGTAGTGATGTGCTTGGTTTATTCTTCAACAGGTGTTAGAGGAGCCTAAAAGTTTTTCTTCTTTCAGAGAAAGGCTTTACTACTTACAGGCAAGTCTCCATCTTTCTGTTAATATAATTACTTTCTAGATTGCCTTCTAACCATCTATTGGGTGTGCATATGATCTCAGAAAACTGAAAATGACAGAGTTTGCTTCGGGAGGTCTGGAATACATGGCTGGGGCCTCTTTGCACGGAGAGACATTCAAGAAGGAGAAATGGTATGAATAGTTGTTGTGAACGAGAAAACCTTGATCACTGGATACATTTTATGAAATGAAACTGAAGTTTCACATATGAAATACATGTCTATATAATCATTAAAACTGAAATACAATCCATCACTGGCACGTGATTGTCTCTAGGTTCTTGAGTATCGTGGTGAACAAGTGAGAGGCAGTATTGCGGATCTTAGGGAGGCACGTTACCGATCAGAAGGCAAAGACTGCTATGTGAGTTATTTTCTTCTTTCACACTTCATACCAAGTAAAGGATGTTGGAAGCGCTGTGGGTGTCAGAGAAACCCAAGACTCTGCTTAAGATCATACTAGTTTTCAGTATATTGAAAGCAGTCTTCTAAGTTGGACTTGCTTTGGTTCCTTGGATTACTGCCAAGGCAGTTTTTGGCCTCTTTTTTCCTCTACATGGTTTTTTAGAGCTAAACCGTGGTCTGATTTTCCGTTGCAGCTTTTCAAGATAAGTGAAGAGGTAGTGGTAGATGCCACTGATAAAGGAAACATAGCACGCTTGATAAACCATTCTGTGAGTCGCTCTCTTTCTGCATCCTGTCCTTTAATAATCACGTAGTTCAATTCTGCAATGTATATCAGGTAATGATATTCTGCAAAGTATATCATGTGAATTATCACAAAGATTCTGCCATGGGCGAAAATGATTGAATATTGTGAATTACTAGTAAAAGGGCCACAAATTTCATGGAACAATAACATCTTTCTCTGTGTTGTGAGTTGGGACACTGTAGTTTGTGATTGAATTCACATAAAAATATTTCATCTCTTCTATGTTAAAAGTTTGGTGACCTCTACTCTTTCTTATCATGATGTAATTTACTTGCATCGGTTCCAGTGCTTGCCCAATTGCTACGCAAGGATCATGAGTGTCGGTGATAATGAAAGTCGTATTGTCCTCATTGCCAAGACAAATGTATCTGCCGGTGACGAGCTAACGTCTCTCTCTCTCTCTCTCTCTCTCTCTCTCTCTCTCTCATAAATTCTAAACTGTTCAATTGCTCAGTATTTATTATTGCATATGGCAGGTATGATTATTTGTTTGATCCTAACGAGCCCGATGAATTCAAAGTTCCCTGTTTATGTAAAGCTCCAAATTGCAGGAAGTACATGAATTAGGATACAAACACATCAGCCATTGTTACTCCGAAAGGAGCCCTAACCCAATCCCATGCCGGCGGGATCTTACAGCCATACAGAATTTGTGATTTTTTTATGCAAAAGGAAAAATGTAATTTTTTTTGTTTTTGACCTCCTGAGCTTAATAAAAGTTGTAGGTTTGCCTGCTGTTTTAGTTCAGGCATTGTGTAAATTTATTGACACAATTTCTTATAGTTAAAAGCTAATCAAATTATATGATGAACTAAGTTCGTTAACCAGAAAGCTTTGCACCATAATCTGATTTTTACATTTTCTCTATTTATTAATTATAAATATCAAAAGGAAACAAAAGGTATAGGAATAGAGTAAAAGATGGGTGCGAAACAAGGTGGTAAGTAAAAATTATTCAGTTACTCATCGTATCCTTGTCCTTCTCATGCGCTAGCACTCGCAGGGTTTTAGTTCGTAACAGATCCGGCTCAAGGGAATAACCTTGAGAAGAGCTTAGGTCATTAGTTTTGGAGTCAACCTGTATTAATGTCATATTCTTTCTTGGTTTGGATAGGATCAATTCGGCAAGATCAACAAGTTTTTAAAAATTCAACCAGTCAATTAGATTTTATCGATATTTTTTGAAACCCCACTTGAATCAAGTTTTGGGCAATATGATTACAAGTTCAATGTGCAGATGCAATATGATTGTTAAACAGATCAACCTAAAATTCTCACCTTATGGAAATCAGTATCCATGAAGGATAAATTACTTGATGCAGGCCCTAGTACGGATGCCAAACATGTGATCGTCAAAGCACAGCCAAGGCAAACCAGAAGTTCTTGAGGAAAAAGCACGCGGCAGATGATATCAAAAGGCTCGCAAACCCCTTATCCAGGGGAACCAAAGAGCAGATTTCATTTTATTTCCTTCATAAAACGAGAAGCAACAAAACTTGGAAAAGCAAAACAATAACGAGAAACGCATTAAAGAACACAGAGAAATTGTCTCAATGTGTACTTTCAGGAGAATGATGTATCCGGCTTAAAATTACCGACTCAGACTCATTTGACCCAGGCATCAAAGCCCCAGATGCCTTGGGAGAATCATCCGAAAAAAATAAAGGACCACACATTGTACCACCAGAACCCTTACCTTCTCCAGCACATTGTAAAGAATTACCATCTAAACCTTTTGCAGGTGAAATGGCCGCAGCTTCTGGTGCACGCTCAGGGCTTGGGAGATTTCCCACTACACCCGAATTGTCTGGCTCAGATGGCACCTCATCAATCTTATTACCACTATAAATTTCTACAGACTTTTTCCACACTATCTAGTTGACTGGGAGCTTGATCAGGCAATTCCTGAGAGGAGGTGCAAGCATGAGCATGTTCCTTCTGGCCAGGAGTGGAAACAAGCTCTTCCGATATCTCATGGATATCTGCAACCTCTTCAGCTTTCTTCTGATCTATACTCAACACTGGAACGTCTAGCATTTTTTCATTCTGATTTAAAACTAGCTCCTCTGCTTTGCGCACGTCCTTAATAGGTTCATCCTTCATTTTGGATGTTGAAATAGCATCTATTTTTCCACCATTAACAATCGGCAGGCCACTCAAACCTACTCTCTGCTTCTTGTAGTATTCCATGGCTCTCTGTGAGTAAGGAAACAGAATGTCAGAATTGGCACTTCATAATGAATCTAAAAACTATTCAGAAGCGCAATATGAAGAACAAAGTTAAATCCAAATCAATACAGTTTGCAGTTAGAACCGGGGTGGGAATGACAATGATATGCAAATGTAGCATCACAAAACAAAAATATCAGTCCCCCTCTCACAGTCCAGGAAGTGAAGCCCAAATCTAACCGATAAGCCTTTATATATAGTCCAGTCCTCTTTTATTACCCTACATCGCACTACTTTCCCGTGTAATCAAATCTCAATTGAAACAGGCATTTCCCCTGTTGCTACGGGTAAATATAGCTGAAGGAATTTCTGTATATGAACAATAATTACGCATGGGCTAGAAAAGAAAAGAAAAAGATATAGGAATTATAACTAGCAGCAAAAGATAAGTAGGCATTGCAAGCTGCAAAATCTCATCAACTGCATGCCTATACAGTTTTCGCTTTCACTTGCCAAGGATATCCCAGTAATTTCCCTAGGGGAAAAAATTAACAATCACCATGCCGCTTCAAATGACTGCAATTTGGTCAATGACTGGCTTACAAACAAGCACAATTATGAACCCGGGCCTCTGAACACAGAATTAATCACAGCTATATATAATCCTAATGATTTACCTGAAAAACTGCATCTTTTGCAGCAGGAAGAACTGAAAGACTGAAAATGGAATCAGAAATTTTCGGCACTGCTCTTGCACCATCCTGTAGCATCAAAATAGCATAAAGAACATTAAAAAGAGAATGAGGTGCGCATCCACATATATATGTGTGTGCATGCCAGATGGAGAGTCTCTACCTTTAAATTTACAAGCATCACAATATCTTCATCTGCATTGGCACTCTGCTCCATGCTTAGCAAACTCATACACTGGCTATACAACTCTGGACTAGCAAGTTCTGTTGAAATGTCCAGCTTAGAAAGATAAGCATGGGCAAATTGAAAACTGTCATCAGTACTTCGTGTTCTAGAGGGATCAGGCTTCTCATGGGTAGTTTTTGACATAGATTTCAAAGGTTCTTTTACTGAAGCAACAGGTAATTTTGTTTCAACATTTTCTGCTTGGACACTTAGCTGGATATTTTCGTTTTGCAACAGGTGACCTGCTTGTCCAGCCAGAACATTCTCCAGAGGTGCCTGCATTGGAAAATCCTCCTTCATAGAAGTTGCTGGCAAGTTCATATTCATATCACCATTTTGTGTTTTCCACGCGTCCGTGCCAGTTTCCCATCCCTGACCATTCATCTGATGCCTATTCTGATCCCATTCTTGCCCAAATGCATGTGTTTCATCTCTAAACACACCATTATTTCCATCCCATCCATGCATGTGAGGACCTGACCCATCCATCATATTATGCCACCCAAGTGGGCGCAAATGACCAGAAAACCTGTCAGCATCAGGTATATGGTAAGGAATCCCAGAGTGATTAATTTCCATTGAAGGCCTGGCACTGAACATCGGTGGAGATGGAAAATGAGGCATCATTGCTTGAAAACCTCCATGAGGTGGTCCATGTTGGAAAGGCATGTAGCCATTTGGCATCGGTGAAGACCAGTTTGGCGTACCTCTCCAAGAATTTCCTTGGCCTCTTCCCAGACCGGGATCGCCACTTCTCTTGTAGCGGGTGTTACATCTATTATCTTCTTCTAGTGAGCTCATAAAAGACGGGCTGCCACCTCCACCCCTGAAGATGGATGGAGGAATCAAAGAAGAATTGTTCTGACTAGTTCTATTATAAAAGGATGAATCAGCTGGAGTTGACTCATCTGCTAGAGGCTTCTCAAACGCTAAATCCCGACCTAGTCTGTCTTCGGCAGAAGGCAAATCTCTAGCACTGATGGAACCACTTCTCCTCCTTGCAGATTCTTCAATGTCAAGACTACGTCTGACACCAGTTCTGTTTGCAAATCTGCGCTCCAGGCTTGATGAAGGAGATTTGTCAACCAAGCCCCGGGGTGAAGCTCTAGAATTTGAGGACCTCTCAATTGACAGCTCACCCACATGGCCATCATCCATTTTAATAGATTTATCAGATGACCTATACTTGGAAGTTCTCTCTATTGATGCTGAAAAATCAGCAGCCTCTCTTGAAGAAATTGCTTTCGACCTCTGTTCAACCACAGCATCCCTGTACTTCAAATCTTCTGCTTTGAAATGCCTATAATAGAACAAATAAAAACCACCACCATCGTCCAGTTCAACTCAAGAAACTACCAAGGGCATTAAAAAGCAATATAAACTCATCTTGAACAATGAAGCAGGTTCCATATAAAAATGATTTAATTAGGAGTTCAATTTTAGAAATGGATCAATGGATGAATGCAAGGTCACTTGTGCACCGAACCACGACAGCATAAGTCCCATAGTTAAAACCTGTTGATATAAGAAATTTTTAACTGGATACATCAAGTTTTGACCTTTTTACTTGTAATATATTCCCTTCTGGACCGCAACAGGAAAGAATATTGATAGTTCATAGTTCATGGTTCATGATATCAGCCCCACAAGTATGAATATAACTGTACATGCAAGACAGTGAATAGACTTCAGTGGAAAGACATTTATAGATGTTTTCTAAGAAAGATGCAACTTTAACAATGCATAAGGGAATACCATATGAAAAGATAATGACAGTATATCGAAGAACATAATCCAGTCATGTGGTTTCTCGAAATGATTAAAGGATCATGTTCAAAGAGACAGGTTTTTTGATATACACAAAACTGATCTACCAACTACTTAAAGTGAGAAGCATATAACTGCAACTGGAATAAAATTCACCTATACAGCGTAAACCCTAGGACTTCACAGAGAGATCAAAATATATTTGTTATATTGTTTCATTTGCACTACCTTCATGTGTATTAGTGACATGAATAAGACTGAAATAATAACCCTGCAATCCATCACCAATAAATCGATCTTCAAATTTGTAACCAGTGAAGCAGAGAGAGCAGTTCTCATAAACTTGAAAAATCATTGACTTAACCCAAGAGCTGGTTGTCATATATAAACCCTACTTTTAAAGCAAAAGGCACATGTCTGAAAGTTTAAAATTTTGAAATGATAAAATATCAATTTGGAAAGATTATTCATACAACATCCTCACATTTTTTTCATTACTTTAGAAAATATTGGCAGTTACCTGTACTCTTCAACAGATCCATGTGGACTGGTGTCTGGGGAAATCCTCCGCCTATTGCTGCTAACATTATTGTCTAGATGGGCTTGACGTGATTGAGATCTTCCCCTCTCATCTGACTCAACTCTCCCACTGCTCAAAGATTTCCTTTCAACATCAGGGTAAGGTGCCTTTGTACCTTTGGATTTAGCATCATTATAGTCATCACGATCCTCAGGAGATCTTTTCCTTCCCCTGCTATCTTTGTACCTGGCACTACGATCATCAATATGTGACCCATCATAGTCAAGATTACAGTCATGGTCTCTTTCACGGTCTCGTTCGCTATCTTGGTCCTGATTCCGATCCCAATCCCAATCACGATCTTGGTCACAATCATGATCCAGGTCTCGATCACGTTCTCGCTCCCGATCCCTATCACGATTACGATCACACTCTCTTTCACGGTCATTATCTTTGTCTTGTGGCTTAGATTTCTTCCGAGCTTCTGAAACATCCTTCTCAACCCTTTGGTGCTTCTCTTCAGACCTGTTGTTAACATAATCTCTTGCACCACGCTCATCTCTTTGCTTATCATCTCCATGCCTATTTTCCCTTTCCATGACCTCATGGTACTTGTCTCTATATCTACCATCCTTGTGCTTCTCATCCTTTGGTTTTTCTTCCTTAACATCTTCCCTTGAGGATAATCGCTTGCCATTAGTGTCTCCAATATCATCACGATGCTTATCCCCATCAGCAGAATCATCTCTCTTTCTCCTAATTCGTCTATCAGACCGATTCTCTGATTCAGGACTTTGCAATTGATCATTTGCTTCCACAAGACATAAATCAACAGGTAAGCTGGATGTTCAGAAAGAAGAACCAAGATAAAATAAAATAAATAAAATAAGGCAGATTAAATAAACAGGACCATCATATTCCAGCTGCAGGAAGTGTTCAGCCAGCTAAAGTAAGACAATAAGGCTGCTTATGTGTAAAGAAGAGAGTGGGGCTAGAGATAAATAAAGAAGTAAAGATAGACTACCACTAAAGCTTGAATAATGAAAACAGGGAGCAAGCCCCAGAGCAGACACATAGACAACATGATGTAAGAAATGATCATCGGCCTAGCATTATATCTCATCTAGACTATCTACGTATTATTAAAATAAGTGACTGGATATAGCCTTGAATTATAAATCATCCAACATCCAATGCAAGATTGTCAATAGCATTCACTTCACAGTTTAAAAAATTATAAAAAAATGGTTGCGATGATTGCTTCGCTAATATAATATATCCAGCAAAATAGCTCAGAAATATAGCCATACCATGTTCTCCTCCCCAAATCACTTTATTTCCAATCTAATAGTACTTCATTGAACATCCTCTTTGAATAAAAGATAGGAAAGTCATTGCAACAAAACAACTTGTAAGGCAATTTGAAACCCATGTGAAGAGTAATGTGACTTTGCAATGAAAGTAAAATTTCATCTGATTCCAAAATCTTAATAATTAAAATAAGATGATGTGGATAACAGGTGGAGAAATATCATAACAACAATTTTATAGTGTTGCATTCAATAAACATGAGAACTTTTGCTATATTGTTCCAATCATAATGACTGTCCATCCCTTTTCATGGGAATCCAAACTAAACTTACATGAAATAAGATTTAGTTTCTGGATATGGGATTGAAGGTTGCACATCAAATACAACAGAAAAACTATTCCAGTTTTCTTTTAAAAAAATTAACAAACAGGTATATCTACAATCATATCAAGAAATCTTGTAACACCCAAATTCGTTGAGCATGTGATGAATATTAAAGGGCTTGAGGAACTTCATCTGAAGTAGTTGAGTATCTTGACAATGCACTCTGAGTTGGGGTGGAAGTAAATGGCCTTGATACCAAAATAAATGGCCATTAATAAAATCTTCAGTGCCACATTCTATAAGTAGTTGTAATTGTTTAATATACAGTACCAGAAAATCAAATGGAATACTTTATTTATCTTGTCTCCAAGGTTCGAATTTCAAATAAAAAGAACGTTTAAAAATGCTATAAATGTGGTGGAACATAATGCAGAGTGATGTAATATAATGGAAGATACCAATATTCCATTCCATAACATTAAATTGCACTCCATTATGTTCTACCAAGCATTACACAAGGACACCAAAAGTTGACTGAAGACAAATAGCTCTTGAGGGCTCAAATTCAGATAAAAGTATGGAGCATTTACAAGAAAATACCCAGAATTGGATGGATACATCTGACGTACTTGAATATAAATCAGAAAACCGAATTGAAGATCAGCCACTCAATGTTCTATGGATAGCTATGTCATGGTCAACTATATCTAAGGTTACAAATAATGGGACGTGAAGCATTGACATACTTTCTCCTACTGTCAACTTTTTCTATCATCAATCAACTAGAAGTCATTCACAAAAGACATGAGCATGTCACATTTCTATCACATGAGCGTCACTCAAATCCTTACTATTTTTTTAGTACATAAGAGTTTTAAATACATTTAAAATATCATGAACCAATTCCAGAAGATAATTCATCAACTAGTAGAATCTGAATCATTTTATAATATTGAAGACACTTCAACAGACAAGAGTCAAGAAATGAAGGCGATTCAATAAGCACTAGTAAAAATTTAACAAAGAAAAGAAACCTCGAGGCTAAGTATTATTGAATTAGCACTCCAAGGCCCAAAACAAACCCCTAAATTTTCCCTTGTTTACTTGAAATGACAGTTTCTTTAAACAATTAATATCAATGATGAGAACACTTCCTTCTGACAATTCAAAAACATTCAAATAGTAAAACAAACTTTCTTCTGACAATTCAAAAAAAAATCAAATAGCAAAACAAACAGCAAACAAAATCAGCACACAAATACTCACATCTAAAGAACACATCGCAACCATTACAAAGCAATCCATTGATTCCTTACCAGTTTTTTCAGTAACTTTTTTTCCTCCACGCGAATACTCTTCAACCTCACTCCTCCCCTCCACTCCTTTCTTCTCCTTCTCCCTTACCCTCTCCCTATCCTCCTTCCTACTGCTCTCCCTATGCCTTCCCTCACTCTTCTTCTCCACACTATCATCCCTCCGCTTACTCTTCAACTTCTCCTCGCCACCTTTCTCCTTCCCCTTCTTCTCCCCTTTCTCCTCCTGTCCACCATTCCACCTATCATTACTTTCCTCAGTTCTCTCTTTTCTCCTTTTTGACGAAGAGGAAGAATATTCCTCTACATTTTCCCCATTTAAAGTTTCCTTATTCTCCTTCAAATCTAACTTCCTCTTCTCGCTCGAAACCCTAACACTGCTAGTATTACTGACACTCTCCTCTTTCGCCGCCTTCTTCTCTTTCAAGTTCGAATCTTTCTCCGAATCTGAATACTCTCTCGAGCTATGCTTACTCGATTTGTGTCGAGAACTTCTCGGCATCCTTTTTTAATCCCCGACTTTCCAAAAACTTCAAATTGAAACCCTAGAAAAATCGATACACTCAATAGAGAATCGAAATCGAAAGGAAAATCCTAATCTTACAGAATCACTGAATCCCAATCTCTAACCGAATCTAAAACCATACCCTCGAGCTCTTAAGAGTTCAAGGAGTAAGTTACAAAACCTAATTGGAATTGGATAGGAGAGGTTTTTATTGTAAACGAAGGCGCTGAGTGAGTAACGGAGACGACAGATCGTCGGCGGGATGGGGTGTGAGAAAGGGATTGGAGTTTGTGAGAATTACGAGAGAGCCAGGGGGACAGAGTGTGGAAAATGAGTCGGTTAGGGATAAATGTGGAATAATAAAGGTTGATGCGAATTTAAAGTGGAGAGCAAAAACACATGTGTCTGTATTTCAAACTTTTGAGGGATTTTTGGGTCTTGTTTGATGAGAGGAGAACTTGGATAGAGGTGATTTGTGTAAACTACAGTTTAATCCCTGTAAATGCTTATGGTGTTTTTTTAGTTATTTTAGTTTGACATTTACTAATATATATCTTATAATTTAAAATGTGAATAAAAATCTTTTCAAATTCACTAGTTAGACTCTGTTTGTAATTGTGTAATTGTGGTGCGATTATTTTTCAATTGAAATAATAATTTTTAGTTTGTAAAACCTTATTTTTATATTAATATATCAAAACAATCTGAGAACATCAAAAAAATAATTTGAACAAAAAAGATAAAAGAATTTCATGTTTTTTTTAAATCTTTTTTTTTAAATAAACTCTTAAATATATTAAATGAATTAGTTGAACTATAAAAAAAAACTCATTCAAATATTTTCATTTTAGTTTTTGAAAAGTTCCCACGTGAGATAATAATAAAAACTAAGAAGATTATCATCTTATTTTTATGTGAATAAAAAATCATCGCCTTGCAATACCTCATGATAGACAATATTTTTATTTTTAATTTGTTCAACTATGTAATTGAGGTTTTCAAGTGTATAGAATTTTAAATATTAGGAATAAAAAATTGTGAAATGTTAATTTTCTTCATTAACGTGTAAAAATGAGACTTTTCGTGGATCTCGTTTTTATTACTAGATATAAAAGAAATGTATCGGTTGTATCTAATAATCTTCTCTCTTATTATATATAAAGTTTATAGTAGAGTTTTATGAAATATAAAGGGTAGAGATGAAGATTGTTGAATCTATAGGGGCTATAACATAGTTTACCCAAAATTTATGCAAGAGTGGCGGTATTGTCCTCGTGGGTGACATGGTTTGTATGCGGGGTTTCATTTGAGCTACTTTGGCAGATCCAATTAGGTGACAGGTCTAGAGGAGTGTGCGAGATGTGATTTGAGTGTTTCCGAGAGCAGTAAAGGGAATAAGTTTTGGCCAATGAGAATCTGGTTTGCAAATGGTGGACAAGTGTGTTGCTTTAGATTATGTTTCACAGTGCATTTCAAAACTGTTCTTGAAAATGTTTTTTATTTTAAATTAAAAAATATATATTTTTAGATTATTTTAATGTGTTGTATAAAAAATAATATTTTAAAAAAAAAAAATTGAATGAAAATATTTTGAAAAACAAACTTAATTAGACTCCCAAATAGACCCTTAGTGAAAATCAAACTCGCTCACAGTTGGGCATTTAAAAAAAAATAAAACTACTAAAAAAAATTATTTTTTTTTAGTAATTTTGTGGGAGGAAGAAAAACAATGTTTAATTTTTTATAAATATTCTTAATATTTAGTTATTTTATTTCTATATATATATACACACACACACACACATATATCATGTTTTTTACAAATTTATTAGAAATATTTTTTGTTACAGGAGTTGAGTTTTTATTTTGTGCAAAACAATTGTTGTTTAATATGTTTTAGTCATTAATAATAAAAAAAAAACATAGTACTTGATAATTATTTTGATATAGGGTATATTTTTTTCTTGTAAATATTTCATGGGAAAATATTTTATAAATTTTCCTATATTTGTTTCTCATGATATATTTTATTTAAGATTAGTCAATGTAAAATATTTTACAAATAACTTTTAGACTTGATTCATTTGCTATAAAATATTTTTAATTTATAAAATTTTATAAATAATAAGTCACTTATAATATACAACTATTTTAACTACCACTTCTTTCTCACCTTCTTCGCCATGACCTTTTCGTTCATCATTATCATCATCATCATCATGTCATTCCTTCCTCATCACCATTGTTATTGCCACCTCACTACCACCATCGACAAGTTGACACTGTTAGGATTGAGAGTTTGCAGATAATTGAAAGAGAGAAGAATTAGTTTAGAGAGGGAGAAGAGAGAAAAGAGAGGGAAACTGAAATTTAGAATTACATTGTATTGAATTCTGTTTTGCATATATTTGTTGTGTGTGCACTTCTCTATTTATACACATTACACTATTCTAGACTATTCTTCTTCTATACTCTAACATCCCCCCTCAATCTCATGCTTTGACAAACTAAGCATGAGATTGCAACAATGAAAATGAAATACAAGAGTACTTAATTCTTTTGACAAACAATATGTAAACGAGAGAAGAGAAGGAATTTCATTGGTCTATTTCTTGACCAGAATTTCATTTATCTACTTCAGTTTTTTTTTTTTTTTGAAGGATTTCATTTGGCTTCTTCAGCTTTTCTTCAGCTTTTCTGAAGTTTTTCTTCAGCTTTTCTGAAGTTTTTGCCAATGAATTTCTTAATCTGTGTAAGAATTCATTTTCTTCTTCTTCTTCTTCTTCTTCTTCTTCTTCTTCTTCTTCTTCATTGGATTAAGTTTTTCTTAATCTCTCTTTTTTTTTTTACTAAAACGGTAGAAGTGTACACACAAAACGCAAAACACACAAAACCTGCAAAACACAAAACCTAGGTCTCTTCTTATTTCTCACTCAGCCACGCCGCAGCCCCGCAGCCAATCTAACAACTATTTCCTCTTCTGAAATTCGCTGCTTCATCTGCATACATGATTCAGAAGCGAGTTGATCGACTGGACTCGCCACACAAGACCGAGTTGATGACTACTGCTGGCACTACGACGACCGCCTCCATTGGTTCTCACATTACCAGAAATCGCTTGATTCACCTTGCTTAGGTACGTCTTTATCCCTGCAACCTGATGGAAATACTCTTCGGCAACTTCACTCTCTCTGTCCCCACATTATTAGCATTATTCCTCCTCTCAAATGCAACAGCACGATTGTTTCCCAAAGAACATTGTCGATGCTTTGCATCACTGGAGGCTTGAAAAGCAAGACTAACAAGCTTGACAAGCTCACTATTTGCGACTTTGAGATCTGCATTTTCTCGACGAAGCAACTTGAGTTCGAGTAGTTAGGGTTTGGAGGTGCACGAGAGAGATTGGAGTGATCGCAGAGGTCCCCGGTACTCTAGAATCGGTCGAGCCCGGCGGAGGTGGCTCTCGGTGGAGATGACATCTGCGGTGGTGGTGGCTGGAGACAGAGGCATGCTTCACTGCTACGTGTCGACTTCATTTTTTTTTGGATAACAATGAAAATGACAAAGAGGAACCGATTGAAACCGAAGCGACGAGAAAGTAACCCGAGAGGCCTCTCTATCAAGGTCTCGGAGAAAAAAAACAAGAGAGAAACACTGCAGGAAATCTGAAGAATTGAAACGATGAGTCAGGATGCTTACTTCGCTACCTCTTCACGATCACGGTAATTCTCACTCTGCTTCTGCTCTGTTTGAGCTTCATTTTTTTTTTCTTCGCTCTGCTGCTGCTCTGTTTGAGCTTCACTGCTGTTGTGCAAAATTAGAAGTAATTTGTTGCGTAGAGACTTGATTTGGCATGGAAGATGCTAGATGTTGCCATAACAACAACACGAATTGAAGAAGCTGCAAAAGATCATAAAGAAGAACTTGAACGATGTGTTTTCTTTAACAGTAGTTTTTTTTTTTTTTTTTTTGATCGATCCATTGAAGGATCAGATTGCAGAAGCTTGGATCAATGCGCTAGCATAGTAGCTCTGATACCATGTTAGGATTGAGAGTTTGCAGATAATTGAAAGAGAGAAGAATTAGTTTAGAGAGGGAGAAGAGAGAAAAGAGAGGGAAACTGAAATTTAGAATTACATTGTATTGAATTCTGTTTTGCATACATTTGTTGTGTGTGCACTTCTCTATTTATACACATTACACTATTCTAGACTATTCTTCTTCTATACTCTAACAGACACAACCTCCTCATTCACCACCACCACTTTCAGATCATAACCACCACAACCATCTCGTCACCACCTCCATCTCCTCCACCACCACCAATATTATTTTGTTGTCAGTTACTTTTCAATATTTACAAGCAAGACATTTTACGAAAAACATTTTCTATATAAAAAACTTTCACATGAAATAAATGGACTTCAATAGTCTATGTAAAATATTTTATGGAAAAATATTTTTTACATAAAAGATTTCACATGAAATAAATGAACTATTAAGGTTTGTTAGGTGTAATGGTGTAGTTACTGTTCAGTCAAATTTAAATTATTATTTTTTATAAATTGAGTTTTTTTATGTTTTTATTATTTTAATTTGTTGATGTCAAAAATATTTTTTTAAAAATAATATATATATTAGTTAGATTGATTTATATATATGGTTAGAACTTGTGACATGTATCTTTTTATGGTTGGCTCATGGTCTGACTTTGTCTAAAATGAGGCAAACGATGAGATCCTATTGTTTGCCCATGATTGAGTGTATTCATATATCCAATTCTTAGAAATTATGTATGGAGAAGGACAATGTATCATTGATGGATGGAGAAATTATGTATTCATGATTGAGGCTAACTAAATTGTGTGTCAATTCGGGTTTTCAATATGGTCCTTCCATAATTTTCTTCTTCTTTTTGTTTAGATCTGACCCAACTTAGAACTTAAGTCATCTTGATTATGATGGGTTGGACCGGGTTTTAAAACAATGATGTTAATAAATTTTTGAAAATGGGGATAAGTATTAAAATATGTATAATAATTATTAAATTAAAAAATCAGAAAATATAATAATTAAATTTATAAATGAGAAGGGAATAAAGTTAAATAAATTCCTATTATAACGATTCAGTTCAAAATATTCAACAATAGTGAATAAACATCAGGGAAATGTAGTAATTAACTTTATAAATAGAAAATAAATAAACTTATAATTATACACATTAAGTTAGTCAAAAATTAAATATATTTTAATTGAATTAAATACCTTGAAATATAACGGTGCCTGTGATTTTATATATAGTTTTCGATTAGTTTTTTTTTCATTAATAAATGGAGCTTAAGCCCAAGACACAAAGACCATTAACAAATGTTTGGATCTTCAGCCCAATATGGAAGATAAATAATATAAATCTCAAATCTGTAGCTAAACCCAATAGTGAGTGTAGCAAGAAAACATGCCCAGCAAGAAGAAACCTTGACCTCAACTGTTAGGTTATTAACTCTAACATCATTTTAAATACCAAATTAATGTTTTTTTTATATATTTTCTGTTGATTTCAATATATCAGTGTCAAAAACAATTAATATAATTTCAAACAAAAAAAAAACAATGAATTAGAATGTAGAGACTATTATAAAAAGTTAATCAAACAAAAAAATACTTTTAAAAACTTTCATATATCACATCACCAAAAATTAGAGGGAATTTGGAGATGTGTTTAGAAAGCGTTTTAAAAAAAAATTATTTGAATTTTTTACTTTAAATTAAATGTTTTTGATATTTTTAGATCATTTTCAAGTACCGATATCAAAATGATTTTTTTTTTAAAAAATATATATTTTGATATATTTCTAAAAGAAAAACACTTTAAAAAACAATTTTAACAACATTTCCAATAACTAAAAATTAATAATCTTTAAATAAAAGCACATTCATAATAATTAGAATGTAGGGAATATTATTTATTTCTCTCTCAAAATCTTTAGAATCATTTGTGTTTGTTTTTGTGATGCAAATGGAGTTTGCAAAAAAGCTCTCTATTTTAGTATTTGGTTAAATTTGAAAAGTAGAAATATAACATGGGTCCCACAAAATAAAACAAGGGGAACGCCAATGTAAGAAAAGCAATTTTTTAATTTTTGTATATCACAGATTCACTGCTCTTTGTGGCATACCAAGATGTACGAGGGAGGGAGGGGTTGGGGAGTCCCTCACTTCAGTTGTGGTTCTGTTGTGTGTGGCTGTAGACCAAGATCTCATGCTCGAGAAAGGAGCGAGGGGGAAGGGGGGACATCCCTCACTTCAGTTATAGTTCTGTTGTGTGTGGCTGGAGACCAATACTCGAGAGAGGGAGTAAGGGGCGACCAGGGGGGGTGATTATATTTTTTGTTAAAAGTTTTTTTTATAAAAAATATATTTTTAATATTAAAATAATCAAAAAATCTAAAAAAATAATTAAAATATAAATAAATATATTAGAAGGAATCACAATATAACTTTTACCTCGCAATCCTAATTTTGTTTCAGATGATTTTTTACCACATGTTATTCTGAGATCGCAGAAGCCTTCACGTATGGATTTAGTTCGTGATGAAATTACAAGTAGTTTGTTGGGAGAATATAAACAAGTGTCTTAATTTACTTGAATTATTAATTACATTTTATTATTGTGCTTATTAAATCTATAATATTTAAAAAACAATACAGACACACACACACACACACTTGAAAGTAATTTCACTTGAGGGAGTCGTTTTGACTTCTACATAAGCTTTTATGTGGATATTTTATTATATCAAAATAAAAGAATTTAGTCCCAAAAAAGTGTGGCGTGATGACAAAAGACTTGATATCTACACAACAAGTCTCGAGTTCGAATTAAGACATGCATCTCTTATAAGAGTCTGAGATAACCAAAGTTTTACTCGTTCACCTGACCCCACAAAGTACGCTTTCCAGAGATGATGTTTCCTCGAATCCAATAAAATAAAATGAATAGAATAAAATAATTATATTTTCTTGGCCCCCACCAAACAATGCATTAATTGAATAACACAATTTAGCCAACCAAAAAGAACGGTAATCTCGATTTATCACAATATAGGTGGTTTTGCAATCGTTTCAAAAATATTTTTTTAAAAAATGATTTTTTATTTATTTTTAATTGATTTTTTTTATATTTTTAAATTATTTTTATATATTGATATCAAAAATAATTTTTTAAAAGTAAAAAAAATATTATTTTAATGTATTTTGAATATAAAACACTTTAAAAAACAATCACAACCGCAACCACACTTTCAAACCATCAATAATCGATTAACTTTTTTCATTCAGCCAAATAAATCACATTACACCTAATTGCACATATACTAAATATATATATAGTAGCATGTTAAGTGTATATAGTATAATATTGTGACAGTTATTATGTTTTAAAGTATTTGTTTTATATAAAAATTGAAAAAATATATTTTTTCAGAACATAAAAAACATTTAATTTAAAATAAAAAAATAATTTTCTTGAATATTTTTAAAATACTAAAAGACTCTCAGATATTGCAGCAAAGATTCGACAACATCGTACCAAGCCAGGACCAGGGAGAGGGTGGGCTTGTTTGATTAAATGAGACCGTGGGTTAAATTATATCAATCCAATATATCAGTGTCAAAAACAATTAATATAATTTCAAACAAAAAAAATAAAAACAATGAATTAGAATGTCGGGAATACTATATATTTCTCTCTCAAAATCTTTTAGAATCATTTCATATCCCTATGTCCATGTAGTTTGGAGTATGACAATCTAGCCCCTACTTTATATATCGGAACCTTTTTGTCATGGCATGAGAGAAGCATCAATAAACAAATGGATTCAGTGATCACTTGGGTGAGTCGTTTTGACTTCTACGTCAGCTTTTATGTGGATATGTTTGGCTAGGTCCGATTCCATATTAATGGTCCTGTCCTGTTGTATATAACACATGTTTATAAGGCTCGGGTTCAGGATAAAAGTTGTTTTCGGTTGGTGTTTTGTTTTTTCAATTGGAATAAAATGTTTAAGTTTTGACACTCTGTTTTGTAGTTGTACTATTTATGTGTGTATATATATAATTAAATATATTAATTCAAAAACAAATTTAGTTCAAATCCAAAAATAAAATTATTTAGAATTATGCAATTTAATTTAAAATAGACACAATAAAATGATTTTTCTGAACAAAATCATGAACATGTATAATATTACGAGAATATCATCATCAATCTCGCAAGGTCATTACATTCTCTGATTGCTCTGAACTTTTAACATAATATATATAAATATGTCCAGAGACTCCTCTTAAAATTTCATCCCAATCTAATGGTCGGATTAAGAGATATGATTGATGTTGTAAAAATTATTCATTATTTAAAATAAAAAAACACTATTTGGCCGAAACAAAACGGGCGGAACGAAACCGGAATATTCCGGCCGAAATTCAGCATAAATTTCCGTAACGGACCGAAAATTTTAAACGAGATAAAAACTACACTGTTTTTTTTTAATTGAATTTGAAAAAATATTAGGCACCCAAATCATATAAAAACAATTTGTATTCTTTTTAAAGTCTGAGAATCAAAGTGTATCTTTCATGAAATTTCTGATATGTTATCCATGTTTGATGCTTTTGTAGTTTTGGTTCTTATTATTTCAATACCACAATTGCCTAAGAAACCCAAATCAACCGCTGATCAAAATAAAACTTTGAAAATTAAAATGATTTTTTTAAAAAATTAACAGGGTCATGCACAGTACTGTTTTGTGAGGGGAAGAATAATAACGGCTGCACAATATTCATCTCATAGATTTTATTTTTAAAATTAAAATAAGTTTTTCAATATAATATCAAAACTCTAATAACCAGTCGTTATTTTTTAAATATAATCGAGGCCGACTTTAACGTGGAAAAGAGCTGCCATCGGTGCGTTGTAATATTCTGATTTCAAACTTAAGAAGATAGGATTTAATTTTAATTAACATGCTAATCATAAATTAATATAAAAACACTTCTTATAATTGAATAGAAAATAGGAAAAAAAATGAGGTTTATCGGGAACTTTGTTGGGTCCAATAATAGTTGATCATTTGGTATTAATGGAGACTAATAATTAGCAAGGAGAAATTCAACTGCTATGGTGTTCAATCAGTATATAAAGAATACAAACAGTAGTCCACTTGAGGAGACTACACTTTGCCTCACCGACCAGGAAGAGAGAGAAGAGCAGCAATTGGATGAAGAGTTTGAAGGGTCGGTTGCTGTGGGGAGAAAAAGAAAGAGGACGACACCACCTCATTTTCCAACCCGCGTTTCAAAACCCAATAGAAATCATTTAAGATAATGCATGGATCCCAATGTCAAAGGTTTAATAATATGGATAAGATTAGATTGATTCTTGTTCGTCAAAGAAACGAACGACGAGTTCTTTTCCATGTTTAAACGGTTGATTGATATTTTGTTAGTTATAAGTGATAATAAAAAGATTATTAAAGAATAGAATATTTATTCCAATTAGATTATAGCTGAATTATACTATAAGTGAATTGCTATTTGTAAAATATTTTATTAAATTTCATGAGCTGAGAATAGTTTTTAGCAAATGAACTACGTTTGAATGTTTACTATAAAATATTTCTCATTGATCAGTTGTCCATAGAATATTCTAAAGAGCACAAACACAAAAAGAAATTTTCTAAAAAAATTAAAAAAACATTTCCTTGTAAAAATATTTGTATGCAAAATAAATACCCTAACTTAGATCAATTTTCATGTTTGAAACCAAACCCTGGTTGCTGAAATCAATCTGATTGTTAAAATTTGACAAAAATTTTTTTTTTTTTGAATAATCAAAATTAGTTGAAAGAGAATAATGCTTTTGGTCCCAGCGGGGCTCGAACCCGCAAAATCTCGACCTGACTTGATTGTTCGCGGCACCTTGGCTTTTCCTCACGGTGGTAAGAAGGTTCTCAGGTGGCTGTCTTTGCTGAAGGTGCAGATGAAGCAAGAGCCGCCGGCGCTGATATTGTTGGAGGTGTTGAGCTTCTTGATTGATTTCTTTTTTGTAATATTACAATGTAACTTGTCGACTAATCTCTCATGTATAGAAATGAAATATTGGAACCGAGGATTAAAATGAAATAACTGGATTGAAGTGTTAAAAAAAACTATGAATTCTCTCAAATATAGTTGAAGGAGAGAATCGGCTCATCCATCCGGTGGCTGCCATTAATTCCGATACTAGCAATTAAGTCATTGCCTCAGGGTTAAAGTGCCCGGAGGCACTCAAATCGGCGGCGTACTCAGTTTACCTTCGATAATGACCCATTCCAGCGTGCCGGCTGCTTTCATCCCATCCCTTTCAAAACAATTTTTCCATTCGTTATTTGGGTCTTCTGCAAAAGTCTTTGGTGTTTGGTTTCTCTGAGTAGATTGCAAAGCAAAGACAACATGCTATTGAAATCGGCGCGAGAGATAAGAAGAAATTGTGAGAAAGCGACGCAGCTGGTGACGGAAGCGGTGGTGGCTGGATTCGACATGAAACGCAAAGTTTAAAGTTGTTTCTTTTTTGAAAAAGTAAAAAAAGATAATACATTGACTGGGAAGTATTTTAGTCAAAACGAAATTACTTCTCACGCGCTGCACTGAGCTCTTTTTCACAATAAACTGATTGATTTTATATATATATTATAATTTGTTATTTTAATATTAAATTTGTTAAATTGTAAGTCGCTAGGATGAAATTTTTTTTGTCTGGTTTAAACTTATATAATTTCTTGTTATTTATTTTGGTTCTTCTGGGATAATTTTTTTTTTTTGTATTTATATACGTATACTCTTAGTTTTGACTTTTAATTTTTATTGTTATTTATTTTTGTATCACATGCAGTTTGTGTAAAAAAATAGAATAAGTTAGTACTTTTTTCATCGCTTTTGTTCATGTGTGACTTGATATATTTTTAATTTAAAATATTTTTAATTTCAAAAATAACATTTCTGATACCAAGGCTAAAATTCACATGCACGGAAAGGTAAAATATTAATTATACTATTGAAATCCATAATAATCACTCACTTAATGTTAGAGTAAAAGCTTGAGCTGTTTTAACTTTTTGTATAAGTGGACTTGAATAGTAAATTTATTGTGTAAAAGAAAGGAAAAGGTATATATATTTATCCCGTAATATTTATCGTGTAAACTCACTCCTTCCTCTCTCAAAGTTTACAAGATACAAAAGAAAAGCAAGATAGATAAAAAAGAAATAGAGAAACATAAAATAACATGGACCTCCAAACATTATAATTAATAATTGGCATTGGGTACAAGATGCCTTTGAAAAATATTTTTTTTAATTAAAAGTACATTAAAATAATAAATTCTTTTTAATATTAACATATTAAAATAATAATAAAAATATAAAAGACATCAAATTAATTTTTTTCTTGTACAGAATATTTTAAAAACATATTGTATCGCCAAAACACACCATCTATAAATAAATTATTAAACACCTTAATTTCAAAACTTACAAAACCAGCTAAAGAACCATTTCTTTTCTGCGACTACAAGTAAAACAAAACAAAAAAAACTCCAAAACAATTTAATTTTTATTAACCACATTGATGTGAATATTTAATCACAAGTTGAAAATAATATTTTACTTATAAAAAGTGTTTCACTATCAGAAAATCGACTAATTCATACGAAAATATCGATAAAGTTTTTATCAACCAAATACCGATAGAAAAATAGTATTTTTCCGTCCGTATTTGGATTAAAATATTATTGAAGGAAGTTATCGTCATCATTTTTATTGGTATTTACAGATAGGTATTTTTGTGGATCTTTTGCAGACACCATTAGTGATGAAATTGTTATGTCGGTAAATATTAGTAATAGACATCGAGGGAATTACAGTGAAATTCAAAAATTAATGATGTACAATAAAATAACATTGGTTCCGACAAAATTACCAATGAAGTTACCAACAAATATATTTCATTTGTAATTTTGTTGCTAAATACTGTAGATTTGCAAGCAAATTTAAAGTGAGATTCAAAAAGCGATGAAGTATGATAACATGATATTTTTACCAACATAATTACCAACGATTATATAACGTATGTAAATTCGTTGATAATTTTTAATTTATGACCCGATAATTGACCCTCCTCTCCCCCTATTCTCTTTTTTTTTGGTATTTTTCTCTTTGCAACTCCCAACACCCTCTCCTCCAATTTCATCAGAGTTCAACCTCTCACAACAAATCGAACAACCATAACCCTAAGTTTATGTGCATTTATGTTTTGATTTTCTTTTTAGAATTCTTCATTTTAAGTAAGCAAATCTATCAGAATTTCCATGATAGAAGAACATGATAGGCAATATAGAAGGAATTCAAGCATTTTTCCCCAATTTTTACTAAACAATATATTGCTTGTTCTGTTTGTATTATCAAGGCTTTCTTGTTAAGCCAAAAGTATCTCATGTTGTGGCTCTTAATTTATCAATTTGTTTTTAAGGAATTTTGCTTGTGCGTCTGCACTTAATTGGCATGCTGAAAAAAGACTAATGGACCTTTATTGGGCAAACGAAATTGTACAAAGTCATTATCTACGCAAAGTTAATTATTTTGTGATGATTTCATGAACATGGAGTTCTATTGAAGAAATTTGAAAGTAGTTTGGTGTGTTGATGAAATATACCGACCGCAGATACTAATGAAATCATCAATGAAATGTTAACCATAAAATCATTAATGGTATATTCCGATGGTGTCATTGACAGAATATACTGATGGAATTACAGTCGGTGTTTCCATCGGTAGATTTACAGCATCACCGATAGAATATATCGATGGAATTACAGTTAGTGTTTCCGTCAGTAGTTTATATTTTGTGTTTTTGTTGATAGATTAAGTTCTGATGGAATCATCGACGAAAAATAAACTATTGAGAGTTTTACTGTTGGAAGGTTTTTGTTTGTGTGGTTGCTAGGAATACAATTACCGACAAAAAATACATAGCATTGCCGATAAAAATTTATGTATGTAAAACAATTAATTATAGTAGTGTTTTTTTTGTTGGTTTACCTTTTAATGGAAACTCTAACATGACTCGGCTGGACAAAATCCCAAAATTATATCAGTTTAAGAGGGGAAATAAAAGCAAAATCACTTCAAGGGAGCTCATAGAAAAAACATTTAGTTAATTGGTCTATGAAGTGGCAAGGAGGCATCTCTAATATCTGAAATTACAAAGTGGCAAGTTTATTAATAATCCAATTTTATTGTTTTTGTTTTTTAGAATGAATAGTCCAACTGAATTTGAATCATAATTTTGGATTCTTTAATGAAAAATGTCCATTTAATATAAAAGAGTTTATCACTCTTGAAAATCCATGAAAAAATGTGTGAACATAAATTTAAAAATCATATCAAGCAAATCAATTTCATCCCTACTTCTCAATTTAATCAGGATGAACTTAATGGTGGGTACAGGAATTTTTTTCTAATATAATAATATTTTCTTTATGCATATGAAATTTGGTTTCAAATGACAGAAATTCTGCCAGTCCCTTCCTGGTGCCTTTCCTATCGCCACCGTCATGTTATCGGGCACTCCTTCTAGACACCTCCCCGCACCGACTCTTTTAATTCAATGGTCATCCACTCTTGCAATTGAATTCCAATCTTTTTCATCCCTTGCGTGTATAAAATGGTTCCACATACTGCAACAAAAAAAGCAAAACAAAATTTAAAAAAATGGCAGAGTTCTCAAAGCTGCTAACCAAAACGGATATTCAGAAGAGACTCTCACTGCCTACTAAGTTTTTCAAGCCTCCCCCGTCTTTCAAAGGTAGCCATGTCCAAGATCTTCAAGCAATAGATGAGAGCGGCTTCGTCTGGACCTTTCAATGCTCTACTCGCAAGAAAGGGCACCCAAAACCTGTTCTTTCGAAAGGGCTGGCTCGCATTTGCTCGCCACAAGGAGCTTAAAAATGGGGACAGGGTCAAGTTTTTGAAGGAGAAACACCAAATTGTTCCTGCAACACCCTTATACAGGATTGAAACTGAAAGAGAAATCAAGATATTTGGGGTTATCTTCGGGTATTCTCCCATTGTAGCCCCATTCCATGAGCGAAAACTCTAATTTTATCTGGTAAATTAGCAACAACGTACCTAGCTAGCGTGGGTGGGAAGTAATATAGTATAGGTGATGATGATGTTTAAGTATTCACAAGAACTAGCTAGAAACCCTAGCTATCAGAGAATTCTGAATTAGGTAACTGCTTTCTTTCCGAGACTTGTCGAGCAGGGAAGCCGTCGGAATTCTGTAGGGCTTTTGTTGTTCTTGCTACAGTGTTGATGATGACTCTGTAGCTTTTCGTTCTTCTCTTCTATCTTTTCCTGAAGGAAGACTTATCCGTTGACTTGGTTTAGTAAATCCTATTTTCTTTTCTGTGATTTAACTTCTGCAAATGCTTTGTGATTTTTTTATATTTTAATTTACCTGAAGTAATCATTATTTGATCGAAGAAGAGAAGCAAGGGCCTAACTTTTAACAAACGACGTTGTTCTTAAGGGTAAAGAACTTGGTCAATTTCACGCAGTCATTTCATTGAAATTCGATTTGATAAAACAAGGGAATCTGTCCATGCAACTTTTGATTGGACAAATAAATATTATCAATAAACAAAATTAACAATATTAGCATGATTAAATTACCCTTAAACTATGACTGATTAAATTAGAGCAAGAATTAGGGGGCATGCAAATCATGCTCTTGAATTAATCAGGAAATTAGGCAGAATTCTTCTCTTAAATTCCCTGCTCGGACATCTTCATCTATTATTGGGTTTGCAAAACGTAAAACGCAAAAAATAAATATTCACTTCAGAGAGGCTGACTCTATGCACACGTGGATGAACAAGGAAGGGGTGTCTTCGTAGGCTGAAGTAAAATTATCGGAATATTCACTCCAGAGAGGTTGACCACACGCATACGTGCTGAGCAGCGAGTGGAAATTTGTTAAAATACTATTAAATTCTTATAATTTTACGAGCCCATTTTTTATTGTAGATAATTTGGCTCAATTTTTTACTCATTTTATCAGCTTGTGGCTTCATATATTTTTTTATTTATATGATATTAGATCTAAAATATCATACATAAAAAGCCACAAAAGTAAATTTTTCAAAAAAATAACATCAACTAATGGATTATTTTAATTATTATTCTTATTGTTAGTATCATGATTGTCAAATAATTATAATTATTATAGCTATTATTATAATCATCATTGTAAATAATTAATTTTTTTTTTGATAACCGGGGTGTCCGGGCCAGCTTACGTGCATCACAACTAATCCCCGGCTCACTGAACATCCTGCAAAGCATGTAAAGCATCGCGAGGATGACAGACATGTATGGTGAAACTTGAATCCTGGTGCAAAGGAAGAAAACAAATTCCTTCAACCGCTAGACCAAGACCTCACTTACAAATAATTAATATTCTTGTTCTATTGGGTGATAGACAAGTACGTTGTTGGTCAAAGATGAGGGAGAAGAGTTTTGCTTCTTTTTTTTTTTAATATAAATAAATAAATAAAGGATCAAACCTTCATTATAATAAACTCGGGTTTTGAGGAGTAGATAAATGATGAAATAAATTTTACTTAATTAAATAACAAAATCTCTTATGTGAACAAAATGTTGACAAAACTTGTAATGAATTTTTAAAACGTATTCTTTCTATTTAAATAAATACTATCAAAATTAATTATTTTATCCATAGAAATTCCAATCGATGATCTCTAAATTAATTTAGAAAAAAAGTATAATCTCCCAAGTTCAAACATTTTAATTTATAGAGATAGATAGCTCGAGTTTGAAAATTTTAAGATTTTCCTTTATTTGTGATTGCTTATCTTTTTAGTGTAATTAGTTTCAAAGCATACATATTTTATTGATAGTAATTATTCATAATACAATATGTTTCAAAGAAATTACAATCTAGGTAAGAAATATTATGTTATAATCATATGAACATAAAAACCAATAATCTAAATCTAAATCTATGTATAAATTATGACACTACATATTAATATGGTTAAATTAAAAACGAAATCTAAAATGATTTTATATTAAAGCATAAAAAGTCAAAAGATGGTGTTTAAAAAAAATGAAAAATGAAAAATGAAAAATGAAAAATGAAAAATGAAAAAGAAAAGGAGTTAGCCAGTTAATGCCAGCTCTGCCCTTTTATCTCGAAATCCCATCATTTGCGGGTGACAACGACATGTGTCGTCTATCGCTGCAACCTATAAAGACATTTTATGGCTGAGAAATACATGCTACCGACTATGACTCCCTCGACTCATTTTTTCTATTATTTTCCATCTAAAATACCTCGAAATCAACCTTAGAAACTAAAAGCAAAACTCATTTAAAACCTTAAAATTATTTTAATTCACTCGAAAACACAATAATATCAAATAAAAAACAGATTACAAGTTATAAATGTAGATTTAGTTATATCTTCTCTAACCATATAAGAATTAGAATTACTAAAATAACTAGATTGGTGGCATTCATTACAATGTCACATCAATTATTTCAGCAAGAAAAGAAGACAATACCGATGTATTCTAAATAGAAAAATAAAAAATTAAAAAAAGCAGAATTTAGATTTATGTAATTTAATTGTTTGAAGAATCCAAAGATAATTTGAAAGATTAAAAATAATGACAACGAAAATAAATATCACAAAATCAAATATCAATAAAATGATGAGATGTTTATTTGAGAGTCATGATAACTCTATAAAAAAACATAGAAACTAATTTAAAATAAATCAAATATTGTTAAAAAATAGAAAAAAAATCAAAAAATAGAATTGGAAAAAAAATATAGTATTACAAAAAAGATCAGGCTTGTGGTCTTAATATCTTTTTCTGTAATATTACAATGAACTTGTCGACTAATCTCTTATATATAGAAATGAAATGTTGGAACCGAGGATTAAAAATGAAATAGAAATGAAATAATTGGACTGAAGAGTTAAAAAAAAACTATGAAATATAGTTGAAGGAGAGAATTGGCTCATCCATCCGGTGGCTGCCATTAACTTCGATACTAGCAATTAAGTCATTGCCTCAGGGTTAAAGTTGCCCGGAGGCACTCAAATCGGCGGCGTACTCATGAAGAGATTAAACTACAATTTTGAAACTTGAGCACCGGAACGCAGTGGCTGATTTTAAGTGTGGTTGTAGTTATTTTTTTAAAGTATTTTATATTTAGAAATATATTAAAATGATTTTTTTTATTTTTTAAAAATTATTTTTGATATTGACACATTAAAATTGATCTAAAATCATCAAAAAAAAATTTAATTTAAAATAAAAATAAAAAAATCAATTTTTTTTTCAAAAATATTTTTGAAACATATTATCAAACACATTTATAGTTTACCTTTCGATAATGACACATTCCAACGTGCCGCCTATCATCCCATCCCTTTCAAAACAATTTTCCATTGTTATCGGGTCTTCTGCAAAAGTCTTTGGCTTGATTCTCTGTGGAGGTTGCAAAGCAAAGGTAACATGCTAATGAAGTTGGTACGAGAGAGAAGAAGAAAAACGATGCAGCTGTGTCACGGAAGCGGTGGTGGCTGGATTCGACATGAAACGCAAAGTTTAAAGTTGTTTTTTTTAAAAAGAAAAAGAAAAAGAAGATAATACTTTGGCAATTGTTTTAGTCAGTAAAAACAGAGAGTGAAAATGTATTGATGTCCCGGATTGGACTTGAATTGTAAAATTATTGTGTAAAAGAAAGGAAATATATATATCATTTGTGTGTGTGTATATATATTACGGGATAAATATATATCATTTGTATTTTTGTTGGTAAATACTGCAGATTTGCAAGCAAAATTAAAGTTTGATTCAAAAAGCTATAAAGCAGGAATGTTCGGTGGACTGGATAAATTTTTGTTGGTAAATACCTTGATCAATCCTGATTTCGATTAAGATGTTTGGTTAGAGACATGAATGTTCGGTGGACTTGTGCATACTCTCTAACACTATAACTAAGAATCTGTGATAGGTCTGTAGGTTTTTGACCGTTAGAATGTCCTTCAAATAAGTTTCATTCACGCAAACTCCAGAGTTTCAATACGACTTTAGCCAAGAATGTGCATGATGAGACAACCAAACTTCATGATCTCTATTTTAGATTTATTGTATTTGAATGCTAAACATTTAATAATTTGTAACAAATATTTTAATTTTAATTTGTTATATATATATATATATATATATATATATATATATATATATATATTGAAATTCACTTAAATTATTCTTCAATATATTGTTTTGAAAATAAAATAAAATAAAATAAAATAGTAGTGATTGAATTACAAATGAAACATTTTGTTGGTATTTTCTAGAGAGTAGGACAATAATGACTCAAAATACCCACTATTATCAATAACTATACTGACAGAGTGTTCTGTCGGTATTTTCCAGAGTTGAACAATAATTACTCTAAATGCAATTTTTACCAATGGCTATACTGATGGAATGTTAACGATGAAATATACTGACAGCAATTACTGATAAAATCATCGATGAAATGTTAACGATAAAATTACCAATAGTATATTCCAATGACATCACTGATGGAATATACTGATTGAATTATAGTCAGTGTTTCCATCAGTAGATTTATAACTATGTTTTTATCGGTAGATTAAGTTCTGATGGAATTATCGACGAAAAACAAATTACCATTGAGAGTTTACTGATGGAAAGGTTTCTGTTTGTGTGGTTGTTAGGAATACAATTACCGACAAAAAATACACAACATTACTGACAAAATTTCCAGTATGTAACACAATTAATTATAGTAGTGTTTTTTTTTGTTGGTAAACCTTTTAATGAAACTCTAACATGACTTGGCTGGACAAAATCCCAAAATTATATCAGTTTAAGAGGGAAAATAAAAGCAAAATTATTTCAAGGGAGCTCATAAAATTGTTTTTTAGTTAATTGGACTATGAAGTGGCAAGGCTGCATCTCTAATATCTGAATTTACAAAGTGGCAAGTTTATTAATAATCCAATTTTATTTTTTTTGTTTTTTAGAATGCATAGTCCAACTGACGTTGCATCATAATTTTGGATTCTTTAATGAAATATGTCCATTTAATATAAAAGTGTTTATCACTCTTGAAAATCCATGAAAAAAGTGTGAAAGTAAATTTAAAAATCATATCAAGCAAATCAATTCATCTCAATTTAATCAGGATGAACTTAATGGTGGGCGGGCGGGTACAGGAATTTTTTCTAATATAATAATATTTTCTTTATGCATATGAATTTTGTTTCAAATGACAGAAATTCTGCTAGTCCCTTCCTGGTGCCTTTCCTATATGTTATCAGGCCGACTCCTTCTAGTCACCTCCCGCACCGACTCTTTTAATTCAATGGTCATCCACTCTTGCAAGTTGCAACTGTATTGCAAATCTATCCCTTGCGTGTATAAAATGGTTCCACATACTGCAACAAAACAAGCAAAACAAAATTTAAAAAAATGGCAGAGTTCTCAAAGCTGCTAACCAAAACGGATATTCAGAAGAGACTCTCACTGCCTACTAAGTTTTTCAAGCCTCCCCCATCTTTCAAAGGTAGCCATGTCCAAGATCTTCAAGCAATAGATGAGAGCGGCTTCGTCTGGACCTTTCAATGCTCTACTCGCAAGAAAGGGCACCCAAAACCTGTTCTTTCGAAGGGCTGGCTCGCATTTGCTCGCCACAAGGAGCTTAAAAATGGGGACAGGGTCAAGTTTTTCAAGGAGAAACACCAAATTGTTCCTGCAACACCCTTTATACAGGATTGAAACTGAAAGAGAAATCAAGATATTTGGGGTTATCTTCGGGTATTCTCCCATTGTAGCCCCATTCCATGAGCGAAAACTCTAATTTTATCTGGTAAATTAGCAACAACGTACCTAGCTAGCGTGGCTGGGAAGTAATATACTATAGGTGATGATGATGTTTAAGTATTCACAAGAACTAGCTAGAAACCCTAGCTATCAGAGAATTCTGAATTAGGTAACTGCTTTCTTTCCGAGACTTGTCGAGCAGGGAAGCCGTCGGAATTCTGTAGGGCTTTTGCTTGTTCTTGCTACAGTATTGTGATGACTCTGTAGCTTTTCGTTCTTCTCTTCTATCTTTTTCCTGAAGGAAGACTTATCCGTTGACTTGGTTTAGTATATCCTATTTTCTTTTCTGTGATTTAACTTCTGCAAATGCTTTGTGATTTTTTTATATTTTAATTTACCTGAAGTAATCATTATTTGATCGAAGAAGAGAAGCAAGGGCCTAACTTTTAACAAACGACGTTGTTTTTAAGGGTAAAGAACTTGGTCAATTTCACGCAGTCATTTCATTGAAATTCGATTTGATAAAACAAGGGAATCTGTCCATGCAACTTTTGATTGGACAAATAAATATTATCAATAAACAAAATTAACAATATTAGCATGACTAAATTACCCTTAAACTATGACTGATTAAATTAGAGCAAGAATTAGGGGGCATGCAAATCATGCTCTTGAATTAATCAGGAAATTAGGCAGAATTCTTCTCTTAAATTCCCTGCTCGGACATCTTCATCTATTATTGGGCTTGCAAAACGTAAAACGCAAAAAATAAATATTCAGAGAGGCTGACACTATGCACACGTGGATGAACAAGGAAGGGGTGTCTTCGTAGGCTAAAGTAAAATGATCGGAATATTCACTCCAG